>WNLI01176318.1:0-13944 GCA_025802215.1 Wirenia argentea | reverse complement strand
ATGATTCATTGGTTGGTTTCTTCGTCGTATTATTTTTCGGCGACAAAATGGCCATGTACTATTGAATAGGAACATATTTAAAAATTTTATAAAATCACCATAAATAGAGCATAACCTCTAGCGCGGTAAACACTTGTTCATTTTAATTTTTTTGTAATTATTTTGACATTAAAAGTGCGCTGTTACGCGAAAGTTTTACCTATATGTATTGTATTTTTCTAAAAGGTATGGCCTAAAAGACATACACATTGTTCACGTGAAAAGTGATACAATAATTATTGACGTCACTAAATTGAGCCAAACTTGCGCGCGCAATAAGCGGAACTCCACAATTTTGTTTTCCAATGAGTCCTGGATTTGACAAAATCTATTTTGAACCAACATGAAGTAGTTTGGGTGTAATTGATGTTATAGATACAATAACACAATAGGGGACAGTAGCTCAGTGGGAGAGAGCTCGCCTACACATCTCGGGGTCTTGGGTAACTTGGGTTCAAGCCTGGGCCGTGGCAAATGTTTGTGGCATTTTCCCTGTGTTTCTGTAATTCTCTTGGGCAAGGAACTTACCTCTAATTGCCTCCACTAGCTCAGTGTCTAAATTGAGCACCTACGGGACTGAGTAGCTTTAGTAGGAATTCTACTAGCTTCTTCCCTCTGCCTCAGCGTAATGGAAGATGGACTAAATCTCCCACTAGCTCAGTGTCTAAATTGAGCACCTACGGGACTGAGTAGCTTTGGTAGGAATATCTATATTTTCCTGAAATATTACAGTTTTGGTATAGCTTTCAGAATAAAATTAATTGTAGTTCGGTTTGGTATAGTTCCGCTACAAATTTGTTTTGGTACTGATTGGTTTCGGTATAGTTTCATTAAAAATTCAAAATCCTGGTTTTGGCACAAGCCTAATTGCTGCTCTCTAACATGTGATGATGATATATTCTGGTGTTGGGTACAAGTTCCATTCTGGGAACGTTCTGGGTGCAGGAACAACTATAGAGTTGGGAACAAGTGGCAGTTATGCATAACACTAAAAAAACTGGTCCAATAACCAATGTACAGGGTTCATAAGTAATGAACTCATTATAAACTTTTATAAAATGATAACTACTAACTAGGAAGACAATATTAATAAATGTTATATATTCGGAAAGAAGGCAGATGTAAGTTTTATTGCCTATAATTTCATCTAAAAATTTGTATTCTTAAAGATCTTCCAGCCATTTAAAAATTGCAGTCGGATTTTTGCTGATTTGAAAAATGTGGTCTCTGACGACGCTCGGTCACTGACCGGATCCGTTCCCAGACTATTTGTATGTTGTCACTTCAAGAATCTGGTGCAACCATAACCTAACAAGTCCCAAACTGTTGGAACAGCTTTAATAATAAAGCCAATAGCCTCCAAAAAATAACGAACTTTGGGCTACCATACACATTTTGAATTCTTGCTTATTATTTGTTCATTTGCAAAGATGAATTTACGGTGTCAATTTCTAAAACGATAAAAAATGTGTTGTCAATTTTCAAATGTAATTTATAGCCTTAATACCGAATTAATTAAAATAATTTTTGTTCTGTGAAAAACTTACATCTATCTTCTTTCCGAATATGTAAAATATTATATTAAAATCGGCCACATGGTAATTATTTTATAACGGTTTATAATGAGTTCATTCTACTTATTGGTCACCCTGTATATAGGCCTAATAAGGGAAAACAATGTAATCCACTTTTAACTATTGTATTCACACAGGAGCGAGCTTCAGTACCAGCGCAGGTGTGGCAGTGGTGGTGGTGGTTCTGGTGGCTGCGGGGGTTGCTGTTGGCATATTGTTGTGGTGGCGTCGTCAGATAAATTCGTGGTGGCGTCGGCACCGGTTAGTTCGTGTTACGTACTTATGTATGTAACGGGGATAGCTCAGTCGGCTAAAGCGTTGGACTATCTTGCATTTGGTATCCATGGTCGTGGGTTCGAATCTCGAACTGTGCGATCGGCTTTTAACTGAAAATTGTTCTGATTGATTTCTCGATGTTCTGTTGGTGAGAGCACATTTCCCTAGCCTCAGTTTGCCAAGTCTGTAAAATTGGTACTGATCGTACATAAACACGGGTTGTGTATAGGTCGCGAAGTAAAGCCATGTATATAATTATTATAAGTATACATTGTAAAGGGATCAATAAATAGTTCGTTCGAAGCCCTGCTCACGTCTACCCTCGCACGGTCATGATGTAAGACCGACATTTGGTGGATCGTGATGTCCAAAAATGTGGCATATAAATGTCACACTTTCACTTTTTTTCTATCACCACAGGTGGACTATGTACTGCGCGAGGCCACCAGCCAAGATAACCTGTCCGTACTGTACGAGGGCTGGACTCCATGGGTGTGATTGGACGTCACCATAGCAACAGGCTCCACCCACTACTGCTGCCACCAGCGAACGCGGCATCTCATTGGTTATCTCGCCGTCTGCATTATTGAGTAAATGAAATATGCTGGTCGGCCCGCCCGATGGGCCGATGTTACCAAAGATCACAGCAGCATTTACTGCAGTGTGCACGGAAGGGAATCGCCGTTTGTTACAGAGTATTATCACTCGTAACGGTGAGTATTTATCTGTGTTCACTTATTGACTGTAACATCAGATATGGGGAATGTTTATTGTAACATCGGATTTACCTTAACATCAGATTTATATAGGTCCTCTGGTATTCAAACATCGCATTATGGTAACATCGAACTGTATCGTTATGAACGAAAATATTAACGTGGTAATTATATTATCATGAACCAAGTAATATACCAGGTATATTACTAATGAACTGAACATAAGGTAACCTTATATTGTATTGAAAGATCGTAAAGTACATGTATGATGGAAGGCCGGTTATATAGACTATGTAACTGGGGCTACATTGTATTGTAACATCTATGGATGTTGTTTTATGACGTTTGAGAAAAGTTATGATATGGGGTCATTATGATGATTTCATTGGTAGTGAGTTTTATGTATGATTTTGCGAATGGTTTCAAATCTTGTCTGACAGTATTTGCTATATTTAATATACTTTTTCCTTGTGATTCTTATTTGCGACAATTTTTGTTCAACTCTGTAATAATACTAGGCCCTATTAAAAAAATTATAGCGATTAATATCTCGCGTCAAATGGCTGTAACTCAATTTTCTTTATTTTTCATGAAACACAAAAACTGTTTAAAATGTATAAGAATAGTGGTACTATAGTCGAAAATTGCATTTAAAATGGACATTTATAATCATATAAAAACAACCCAATAATAGTATAATGTATACAGTATGTCTGATTGTCTCAAAAGGACATTTCTGAGTCGATACAGTCCCTTCAGACAAAATGGTAGATTTTCAGAGTAAAATCTTAGAAAACCTCACAAAATGTCCCATCTTTTTCTTAAGACGAATGGTTGAATTGGCAAATTTATTATCTATTTGATAGAACATGAAACTGCTTTGGATCCACAATTTTCTCATAAAATGCCATTTTGACAAAATATTGAGCAACGACCATTTGACTTATTGAGACCGACTATATATGTCTTCTTAAATTGTCTAAATTCTAATGTTAAACTTTTAACTAATTAAAGCTCAGAGTCTTCATTAGTCTACAATACTACAAAAGTAATTTTTTCTCAACCATAGAACTTCACTTTTAGTGATGTTTGCAAATACTTCAGGCAGATTTGAAACGATATGTAGGTTATGTAAATGTGAAAGAGCATTTTAGTCTGAAAGATGACCCGAATGATATAATGGACAATGTCATTACGTCAGTGTATAACTGACAATATGTTGGTTTTTTAGCCAAAAATATTGGCTCTTTGATTTTAAATTGTGTGTCTTGTAGTGTTGTGTATGATGTATGTATCGTGATATTTTGTATTATCGTAGATTACTGCCAACTTCACAAATAGTTCACATACCCATTTTCTGTATGGGAGAGGGAATGGGTCATTTTATACTGTAAGATATATTCCTGCACCGAGCAGAAAATTGTTTGTTCAAACTAACCATGTATAATTTCATAATTTCTTCCGAGTAACCGCTCTCACCATCCAACTAGTAGAAGCAAATGGAATTTTTATCTGGGTTGAGTATATGAGTAGCAATGTCCATAAGAGTATGTTGACAAAAATGTATATAAATGCCTATGCTGCGAAACCATCTTTCAGTCACTACAGGCTGTGTATGTGTTGGACACGTGGACATAGGTTGTAGCATTAGCCACCGTCAGACCATTAGACACTTCCTTGAAATGAGTCGCACTTGCACATGCTACACCAGCATGCGGTCAAATTCAACACGGGAATAAAAAATTAAAACTGCTCTTCTGCTGCAAAACCATTATAGATTCAAGAACTGATTGTCACAGAAATAACATGGATTTTATGAGAAAAATAAATCTGAGTCCTCTCCGCCTGGGTAGACACGACCCATTGAAGTCGAGATCTCTGTACCAACTCGAAGTTTCGTTGAACCTAGACAGAAAATCGTCTGTTCAGACATGATTTCGTCAATTTAAGTGCCAGACCAATCGATGGCGTTGGAACATATTAAGTTGTTTGAAACGGGCCATTTCTTACTCAGTATGTGACCGAAGAGATCAACACTGGGAAACACGGTGTCTGCACTTCATTCTTAAGCGCACACTACCTGCAACGCGACTCTAATATGTAGCAAAATTCTCTCCAGTCTCTCAACTTCGGCACCCTCAAGGTGAATTTGCTGGTATTGCTGTAGTCACTCTACGCTGCCATTATCCATTATTTTTGTATTCCTCACTAACATATTGATAACGCCAAAATAAGCTGAAACAAAAGCTGAAATAAAATTCACATCGCAGAGGGGTGAGAGGATACATTGGTTTGTGTTGCACTGATTCACTGTGGTTTTGGTCTGTCTTGGAGTGGAAATTAATCAGTGTACATCAACGTATCCAAGGTTTTTATTCATGTGACTTTCCTGTGACATATTTTAACCACTTATTTTTACAACTGCCAATGCCAAGTGTGAACTATTTGTGAAGTTAACCACATTATCGTGCTTGTTTATTTATCACACTGTATTTAGTAGCCTATTGTTACTACAACATAATATGTACGTCAGAACAGCTTCAGTTAAAATATTTGTAGTTTATTTGTAGTCTCGTGTGAAAAGAATAAATGCCATACAACATGCAAGCTAGCCTATGAACTATAGTAGATTATATTCAGACATGGGCAAAATTTGTATTTGAATTTGAACTCCAATTTGATTCCAATTTAAAAGAAAACGTAAAATTTCAAAATATAACACAACTTGACACATGATAGCTATAACAGGTTGTATCCTATTATATTGCCTGTAGTAGAATTGTAATTTGAATTTGAAATCAGTACCGGTATAAAAAATGTGATTTTGATGTGTCATCGATAACGACTGCTGACTATTATATTCGTTTTATCAACATTCGTAATTCAACCATGCCATGCAAATTTAGAGTTATACAAATCATACCTGTTCAATTAGAATTAGAATACAATGTTTTATGAAAGTAAACTCATAAATGTTATCTAAAAATTCAAATGTTAGATAACTCGCAAACATCACCACTTTCAATGTCCAATTTCCAGAATGCAGCTGTAAATTATACTACATGTGGTTTCATTGCTAAATACTCATTTGTGATGTGTTTTGCCAAAATTGACCAGCTCCCAGTATCGCCGAGCTCTTTGACTACATCTTTACGATACGTCTAAAAAGTAGAAAACTACACTAATGTTACTACAACCGAAACCAAAGCGTAACGGAAACAACCCGCAAGCACTGGGTGAAGGATGGATGTCACAATCGCTGCAATTCACCACTACCTATATCAGCGATAGCCACGCCGGTTTGCAAGTTGTCGATGGTTACTGTATCTTCGTGTGGATACGTTTATGATTTTGACACAAGATTTGTTCTGCTGTTTGACTACAACATACATTATATAATGTAGCACATTTAATATTTCCCTCACTTGTGATATGATGCTGCCATTATTATTGTGCTAAGAACATTACAATATATTTTGGAAATGAAGACCTTGAAGACCTTTCATGGTGTAATAATTGAAAAAAATATTTTGCATACAAAAAAATTGAAATGGTAGGCTACCAAGAGTACTAAAGAATTTATATCATCACTTATGAGCGACATATTCAACATATGTTAGGTTTGTCATATTTTGTGTTTGTTTTAGCGTATTAATAATTAGTAATCATGGATATTGTAACACACTAGTATAAACTGGTACACTAGAATTGCCTTTGATAATCTCATTCTTATTTATCTAATAAGCGACAAATTGTTGGTATGAGACACAATCGTATTGGAGATGGTACAAATTTACCAAAATTATACCGTACCTATTTTGCACGAGAAAGCATTTACAGTACGTATCCCCACCCCCATTTATGACTTTGAAATCTGCAATTCGCATTGGTCAGCAGTACCTTCAGAAGGTGACAATGGACTACTGAATACAAATACTTTTTATCAAACAATAATTCTCAATTGGACAATGGGCAATGGCTATGTTGATTTACATGAGAAACATCGTGCCTGCGGACCTTCGCTGCATTGAGGCAATGCTAGAAACATCACAGCTGACTGAACAATGACATATATCTCTCCTCTACCCATACATCTTTATGATACGTCTAAAAAGTAGAAAACTGCTAATGTTCCTATAACCGAAACCAAAGCGTAACGGAAACAACCCGCAACGGCCGCAAGCAGTGGATGAAGGATGGATTTCACAATCGCTGGAATTCACCACTACCTATATCCACCAGTACAACCAGTGTATCAGTACCACCCTGATTCAATCGAATAATGCTCATCATAAATGTAGTTACGTACGAGATATTTTTATGATCATTTATTTTTTTAGATTTTCTGTACTGAAACTCACAAGGCTGCACGGTATGCAGTATCTTATGGTTTCAAAATAAAATATGGTAATGGAACTTTATCAGAAGGCAATTCTAGTGTATCCATATTATTGTAAACTATGACTATGTTTAGTACAAAAGCTTTACAAAATTAATTCTATTGCAATAACCATCCGCTTTTAAACATACCTTTTCTGTTCTCAAAATATGTATAGTACTGAACCTATCGACACTGATGTCATTCTATTGTTCTATTGTTAGAATAATACAGCAAGATTTTAGCCAAACAATCAAGTGCCAAAGGAATGGCCCAGGTTCTATTCTCGCGATTGCAGATGTTTTGTCGAACATCAAGTTTGTAGCTTACAAAGTCAAATTTACCCTATACCGTGGAACAATAGGGTGACGTCACTGGTGTGTATTAATTAAAGGTATTGTCTCTATGATTGATCATATAATAATAGAATAAAATGTTTGTATTTTGGATGATAAATATTATGCATAATTGTGATGCTCTTCAAAAAATTAAAACAAATTATTGGTCTTCGGACAAGGTACATTTATTTCGTGGTCCGAATATAAACCATTTTGAAGCCTACATTGGCCTCCAGTTTGCCACTTTTGGTACCGTATTCATGTGCTCATTCTAGAGACTGCATCTTTAAAATACTGTAGTACAAAATCTTGCCACCATAGTTGATTAACCAAACTCAAAGCAAGTGAAATTTAAATTTGTAACAAATTTATTTTATAAAAAATTACATCTTCAATAATATATTATTTAATAATTATTTTTGCAAGGTATAACGATTATATTATTTAAAATCAATAAGATATGTTAATTCAGTACAATATTAATCATGCAGTCAAACCTGTCGGTAGATTATATGTTTTATGATCCTTGCATGCAACATAAGCCAAATCCCAGTGACATGCCCCTGCTTGCAAGTAATATCTTCAACAACAACTTCAAAATCACAAGTGTTACATGGATCGCTAGTGCTCTGCTCGCTATGCCTTTCATCAAGCTTCTTACTGGTAACGTGCGTCAACAATATTCAGTTTATTGGCTTTCATTAGACACTTAAATCAACAATTCTAAAGATGGGATGCTCCAAAGTTTTCTGAACCTCCCTTGATTATGAATCCCAATACAATAGGAATATAAATTTTAGCATAACATAAATACTTTTGGTATAGATACTATCATACATTGCTGTATTGACAGGTTTGACTGCATTTTTGCATGACATTATCATTAATTTTAATTCCAACAATTTTTGGAGTTTATGGGATAATTTTACCGGTTCAAAAAATGCCATTTTATCCAAATAAATGCAAGGATTCAAATTAAATATTGAATGCCACCAAATTTCCCTTGGGCTCCTGATTTTGTAAGTTGTGTAGTTTATCGTAATCAGTAATCATCCAATAAAATTTAGTAATCATTGTGAAATGATTGTTCTGTTCTTTTTTACATTACATTGTATATATTACTGTACATGAGGTATTTTTCACCAAGTGGAAACTTTCACCATTTTCATCGATGAAAATGTCGGCATCGATGCAATACCACATATCTCGTCCTCCATCTTGGTTTTTTTGTTCATAAACCACTGCAAATGTTTACCTCATGCACCAGCAAGTTACAGTTGCGTTAGAAAAATCGGCCGATATTAAAACATTGGTGGGAGTGAAAATTGGAAACAATATATTGCCTGTATGTGAAAATTATCGTCATGTACAGTATGGTATATCGATTATCGTCATGTACAGTATGGTATATCTGTATACTAGTGTAAATAAACTAAATGTGCCGTATAGGTCACAAATTTCGATTCCAGATAAATAACTCAGTCTCGTGTAAGATATGTAAAATTTTGAATTTACACAAAAAATAGTACCACATTTCACACAGTAATCTAATAATACACACAATTTTTGGCACAAATTAAAATACTCTATATAATCGGACTAAAATACAATGCGATACGTCTTGTAATATGTAACGCAGACTCCATAACAAAATATTGGAAGATTCTAAGAAAATTCTCGAATATTCTAACAATTCTGGTATATTCTAACAATAAATCTCACTAATACGGAACTTTTGACTGACAAACATTTATCTACCCAAAAAGAATAGGATGAAATGCCATCTGAGGGACCATTTTCGTTCATAAAAATTACTTTCGGGTACCCTGGTATCCAGTAATTTCCAAGATATTTCATTACTCACTTAATTCAACGGTGCCCCATTTTCAGGCAAGTGAATTTCACTTATTTCAACGCCCTTTATGGTTTTCGACATCAAGTCGTAAATATTTTACATAAAATTGTGAAAAAGAAGGCTACCTCAAATTGTACTAATAATTGATTTTTAACATATCATCTTGCAACATTGAATCAATAAAATGGCCATTGGCCATGGACAAACTTATTGATCAATTATAACAAAATTCATAATTTGTTTTTCCAAAGGATGGTAATTTCAGATAATTCAACGCCATGGCAATCTTGAGAATTTAGACCCGATGAAATATCTCAGAAATTACCGCAATGTCAGATGCCTTAACCAGAAATGTGATTCCAAAACGACATGACAGTAAGAAGTGGGTCTGTCAACATGTAACTTGGGATTTTGACAACAAATCAATATAATAATTGAAGATATTCGCCTATCAAATTATACGTCCAAATTTTGGTATCTATTGTTATGTCGGAGCCAGCAGTTTTTGAGGAACCCAGCTCCTAATGTGCTTTCAATCTGAGGTCTATCTTGAACTCTGTAGCGACGTAGCCGTAAAAAATTATATTGTCGCGTAGGTCTCGCTACATCAGAAGTGTGTATAATCTTTAAAAACACCAAAGTTAGGACATGGGTGGAATGTTTGATTTTGTGAATACATAAATTTTAAGCTTTTATCAATATTTGGGTGTAGTCATAAAAATATGTGAAATTTAATTTGTAGGAATTATGTATGATGGTGAATTTTACAGTACAAGAAATCTGTACTTTGGTCTACCCAGTTAAGCGCACTGGTTTTATCATGCCAAAGGACATGACATAATATAGGCTACTATTTTATTTCAACACTATTCAATTTTTACTAAATTCCGTTTCCTGTATAAATTTTTTCATTTCATTTCTTAATAAATAAATAAAATTTATGACTTATTTCAATACGGAATCATTGCGTCATCATGATATGGGTTGTTTACTTATTGGTGTATAAATGATCTTCATTTAATAATTATAAAAATGTCAAGTTTTATTAACTCCTTGATTGGCAATTGCACAAAGACATATAAACTTGTGGCATATGATGGCAGTCAAGGAGTTAATGTTGAATTAACGTACTTTTAAAGTTAATTTTCGTTGAAACATTCAATTTTATGGAACTTGAAAAACTATTGGGCCCTAAGTATATGAATTATGATATGATTTATCGTGTCTCACTTAACCTTTGGCGAGTCAACACTCTCCCCGCTGACACTGTCCTGTTGTCCTCACTCCAAGCTGGCCCAATATGTTCTCCTGGAAATGGAACAAAATAGCATTATTATCACAGTAGCATACAAAATTATATTAATAATAATGTCGGGCGTTTTAGTCAGTAGACTGACTGCGCTCACTCAATGAGTGAGACTTATAACTGCATGCACAATTGATCGACAGCGACATCTAGGCCACGGCACAATCAAACGGCCGAAAGTGAGTTGGTGGAGAAACCGGAGTACCCGGAGAAAACCACTGGACGTGGGCAGGGTTTTCCATCTTCCAATACGCGAAGGCGGAGGGAAGAAGCCAGCAGAATTCCTACTAAAGCTACCCAGTCCCTAGCTGCTCAATTTAGCCAGTGAACTAGTGGAGCCAATTTGGGGTAAGTTCCTTGCCCAAGATAATTACAGAAACACTGGGAAAATGTCGCAAACATTTGCCGCGATCCAGGCTTGAACCCGGGACCCCGAGATCTCTAGGTGAGCACTCTATCACTGAGCTACTGTAAAAAATAATACTTTGACGTATATTGTTCGTTCATGCGCATTGTAACATAGTTCTATAGTTACGGTACCACAAAGATTTTGTCAAGTTTTCTTGTTGCAATTTACTAAGTAATGACAGATTGTTCCTGTAAGAAGTGGAATGGATGAAACGTGACGATTGTTTCACCAAACCATGCAAACCCACACAAGATACTTTAATCTTGTTCACCAAACCATGCAAACCCACACAAGATACTTTAATCGTGATGCTGGCGAGGGTGTCCGTAAAGTGGACTGCACCACCAACATTCATCCATTCACAATTTTTTGGGGTAACTACACAACTTTATGTTGACACAACAACGTCTGCTAAGGGGTATCACTCGATCAACATTATTTTTACTGAGTTAGATACGGGCCAGCACTGCTCATGTAATCACCCCTAAGACAATGCAATTACTGAACTGTCCAGGCAAATGTCTTGATGTGTAGATATATACTGGTCAAAAAAAGAAAAACACTTTCAATATTAAATTTTTTTTTATGTGTAGATATCAAGTGGGAACATTTCTAGGTAATTTGTAGAGGGGCATGGGTTCGAATCAGAGACGCCGATCTGACCACAGTTACGGGTTCCATCCTCTGTTGAACGATAGCGTCCTTAGGATAGCGTCCTTAGGATAGCGTCCTTAGGCAAGCTATTATAACAGTTCCCTCATTGGATCATGTACTGCAGGTTGGTGAATCCCAGATGTGGCGGATTTCCACTGATTCCGGGTCCACGTTTGTAGGTTCAAACCTCGAACTGAGCGGTCAGCGTTTTATTCAACATGGAATTTCTCTTGGATGAAGACAAATTTAGTCACCGATTGGTCCGATTCTAATATCAGAAATGAATGATGTCATGACTTGCTGTAGCACGTAATCAGTAGTCACATTTTCTGAAAACTACAGAAATAGTGTAGTCTACATCTATATGGTTAATTCCTAAAGGACGTATTGTCCATCGCGGGAATGACTACTTCCAGTTTACGGACAGGCGGACGGGCCTACCCTACTGCCATTGATGTAGTAAAAACATCTGTTTTAAATATTCTGTTGTGTACAGTATTTATATCCAACCTGTTAGTACATTGTATGACTGTCGCACGGTATACTGCCGAGAAACTCCCGGTCCTAGTATTTTGCCCAGGTTGCAATGGATACGTGAATATTGTGACCAGTAGCTGGGAGGTGTGGTTTCCGTGGTAACGATATGTTTCATGTCTGTCCCCGATGTTTGAGCGAGCCGGGATGCTACGGATGACAGATGTAATCGGTTCGCCTGCAAAACGATATACAGTGGTGAACAAATAACTATCATGTTTGTTTGTTTTAAACATAATTTATTTTCATAATTTTGTTTATATTAAGGGATTGGGTAGCCAGCTATACTGCCGAGTACAATACCTGCTCTATATCATGTAGATATACAAGTCGGACCATAGTGGAAAGGTTTCTCGATTTAAAACGGCCACAAACTATGACTACATGTTGTTACATTCTTGAGTACTCCAGACTAGATGAACTTGAACTTTTGAAATTGACATTGATAAAAATCATAGAATAGAAAAAAATAGATGATTTTGTTTTCTTCCAGATAGAAAAAAAGGGTAGTTTGCGTGGAAATTTTGCATACAACATAAGTTGCGATTTTGATGATTTCGCGTCTAGTCAAGAATCGCGTTTTGTCGAGCACAAAACCTTACTCGGAAGATAGGTGGAATACAGAGTATTACAGTCAAAAGTTGGGATATCTCTTCGTTTGACAATAAATAATTAAAGACAGTCGTCCTTTCATTTTTAGACTTTGGTCGGAAACAGTGTATTCTGATTCTGATCGTTATAGTGTAGTCCTCTATGTTAGAGTATTTTCACACTTTGATTGGTGTCACGTGGTGCAAGATGTAAAAGAGAAAGTGCAAAAGAGGTGTGTGCCAGAAGATAAAAGAATTTTTATTTACAAGGTATACACAAGAACAAGGGTGCAATGTAAAAGTGCAGGTTAAAAACAATAGATCTGGCAGACTAACCCGTGAGGCAGATCGTCCTAAGATGATCTTGAAAAGCCTCAACGGTCATAGCACTAGTAACTGAGAGTGGCAGAGCATTCCAAATTGTAACTGTTGCCGGAAAAAAGGAGTTCATGTAAACATGCGTCGTTGGGATGTTGGAGGGGGGGGGGGGGGGGGGGTCAAGATCAGATGGCTGCCACTATACTATGTATAGTCAACCTGCTGAAATAGGCTAGAATTTAACTCATTGCGGCTGCCCCATGGCACTTGGCTATGGTTCCCCCATGTTGATGACATTTGACGCCCCCCTCTCATTTCCATGGCACCATTTGACCATATCCATATGCTTGGTATCTGTGATGTCATCGTTTGCTATGGCAATATTATATATAATCAATATATTTATGTTTCATTTATTCATTACTCTAATGAATAATGATATTGTTTTATATTAAGTACCGTATCCCATATATCTAGGTTTGTATCCTGACAGGGACATCACTGAAGTATAATTGCCAGCATTTCAAACATAAACATAACATATATGATTGATATGATAACATGCTATATACATGCCAGAGGCGTCAAACGTCGTCATTATGGATGGGTCACCCTACGCAAGGTCTCACTGGAGATGAGATGTCGTCAACATGTATGGGGCATTGAGTTAAATGTGATAAAATATGGGCCTTGATCGAATTTCCGATTTCGACTGTGGTGTCCGCGTAATTTTTCCCATCCGTTCAGTACAGTGACTTCCGTGATGCCTTGTGCTTTGTGAAATAAAAACATAGATGTAGATGTTCCGACAGACCGATACTCTCCGTTTTTACTTGTAATTTTCGGCCATTTCGGGGGGGGGGGGGGGGGGGGGGCCAATTGCAGCGTTGGCAAAAATTGTTTTTTTTGAGGGGGGCAGATTTTTTACCACAGCGGCGCGGACAACAGTGCCGACTC
>WNLI01176207.1:0-13949 GCA_025802215.1 Wirenia argentea | reverse complement strand
ACAAGTTGGCGGTAGGTCACTAAGCCCTAGTACTACAAGGTCACACAAACAAAATGTAGCGACGAGAACCGTGCAACAGAAATTTATCGGACATTTTACGGCGGACGGCCTAAGTGTATGGATCAAAACTGTTTTTACCGAGTCTGGGAAATTGTAATCGATATGACTGTAAAACCGTTGTATAGATTAGCGGTCAATAAACCGAAACTATAGGTCATTCGAACTAAATCGCCGTACTTTATTGATATTATATTGATTACTGCTCGTTTATTTATATATTGTTTGTGTGTGTTTATAGATACAGCGTTTTATTATAATTCAATATTGCGCTTTATGATGCATGATGCATCTATTTCTACATCTGTGCCATATTGTAGTCAACTACCGTAAACTCGATACCAACCATAATATTGATATATATTTTGACACAATTTGGTGGCAGCGAGTTTACTCCCTAACTATTGTGTAGACAGAAGTCATTCAAACTGAACGGCTGTCGTTTATTGGTTACCATGGATGGGGTGATGGTGTGATGCCGTTCGTTTATTTATTGTTTATTGTTTATGTGTGTTTATCTGTAGTCTGTACATCGTATCAATGTATCTGACGCTGATCACACCACTCAGAATATATCGACTAATCTGACGATGACTATCATAAAATCAACATTATTATACCGATATTTAGAAAGTTGTAGTGCTGTTATGTCAGACGATTTTCGGAGTTGAGAAATGTCAAGTGCTCTTGTCTTCTTGACATCTAGTTGAACCCTTGTTATCTAGTCTATAATGAATTAATGATACTTAGTTAGATAGATGTCCGTCAAAATTTATATCAATATGAATAAAATTATTATTTGATACTTGGATAATTTGGATGTCAGTCAAAATTTATATCAATATAAAGAAAATTTTATATTAAAATTATATATTGCTATAATAATAGTCAGGTCTACTATGTAATTATTCATATGTTCATTCAAATTTTGTGGAGATTTGCAAATGAATATATTTTTAGAAACGGTATTGTGTGACGAATCAGAAAACCAATGTTGGCATTTTTTGTTATTACTCTATGGCGACCATCTTGGATTTCAAAATGGCCGCCATTAAAAAATCGTGTTTGTAATACTAATATCTCTGTTTCCAATGCTAGTAGCGTTTTGTTTTTGATAATATAACTTAACATGTTCATGAAACTCATGTTCATAGAAACTAGCAGTGTTTTGGCTAACAGCATAGCACCTGTTATTGATAAAAATATTTTACTAAACTAAAAATAGATGACCCATTATTCGATTAATTATAATATTGATAACATTAGGAGAATAATTATCCTTTAATAATTATATTATATAATACACTGTAATTATATATACACGTGACATGATAGTAGTTACAAACTTTTAATAGGTCTATGACTCTATATATTTAAATAATATTTATGTTTTCATCAGTTTCAATTTGATTGACATGATAGACACAACTATTGTAAGTGTAGACTATAGTACTGCGTGACAGTGTGTGTGTATGTGTAGTAAAACAATGATTTGATCATATTTTAATGATGTCCATTCATTAAAGTTGTTCAGTAAGTATTATTTTATTGTATTTAACCATGCATGAAGTTAATTCATAAAAATTAAACATTTTCGTTAGTTTCTATTTGATTGACATACTATTAGTGTAGGCTATAATATGTATGTAGTAAAACAATTATTAACATTTGATCATATTTTAATGACTTGCATTCATTAAAGTTGTTTAGTAAGTATTATTTTATTGTATTTAACCATGCGTGAAGTTAATTCATAAAAATTATGTTAATTAGTTCCTGTGTGTTATAGGTTAATTTAATTTTTATATTACAAATAGCTTCATAATTATTATGTTATAAGTATGTGATTACTTTACTGAGTAAAGTAATATTAATAATAATTAAATAAGCTTTAATTTCATATTAGTTTTAGTAATTTGAGTAATTTTTATGCTTCGGAAGTCTATTAATGTCTTTGCATAGAATATTATCAATTACGCTAGAATCTGATAACGATAATTAATTATTATCATTTACGTTAGTTAATTACATTCGTACCTTAAATGATTCCCTTTTAGGTGATATCGTTTGAACAGTCTCAGGTGTTACTTGTTAGGTTGTAGATTAGATAGATAGATAACCTGTTGTGACATACTAAACCAGCTAATTTTGTGTATGTACGTATAGTCGTCGCATGAGAAAGGAACGATTATAGTTTAGTAGGAAACGATAGTTCAACATACCAATATTTGACAGAAATATTGAAATGATGATGATGATAATGATGAAAACTACAGTTTAACGGAACCACAGTTCATCATAGTGGAATAGAAGAGGATAGTCAAGAATTATAGTCAATTCAACAGACTGAACAGAGTGAATGATTGCAAAAAACTCTTATGATTGTCAAAAAGTTGGGCTTTGTTGATATTACGTAAACTTGCATATTAAAGTTGGATTTGATATTGGATTCTAGACTAATAATATTTGGAATTCAGAACCAGGTCTAACTTAATCGGACCAAGGATTCAGAGCAAGAATTCAGATTGAGAATCCAGGATACTAGGACCGAGGTCGTGTAAAACAAAATGGGAATACTGAAACAGATACAGTGCTACATTTGGTCGGATTCTATCTACAGTTTCGGAAACAGCAAACCGTAAGTTCCGTACTTTATTTATTAGATTATGTAGTTTTAATACTTAAATTTATTCGGCCCATAAAATCAACCTTGTATTGCTTCAACACTTCCTTAGGGAAGGCCTCCGCGTTTTGATCCATATTATTCTGAGATTACTCATGATTAGATGCATGCGTTTGTATTTTGTTCAATTGTTCATAATATAATTTTATCATAATTTTTTTTGATAAATCCACTTGAAATTTATGAAAATCCACTTCACATTGTGTTGGTTAGGTCAGACAAAATCATAAGGTATTTCTATGAAATTATGTAAATTATTATGAAAAAGGCCATGTATAATAAATTAATAACGAAATAACGGATATAACTGCACTGTTGTGTATGATGAGTCGAAGATGCTAAATAAATTTTATACTTACGTATGTTGTATTTCACTTACAAACTAAATGTCTAGTGCAGCCAGCAGCCTGTAATACTCTGTATGTCACGAGTCACGACGTCACATCGTGTATCCAAAGACTTTAATATAATGGCGCCTAACAAAGTACTGTAGCACATAAATAAAGCCTTTGCTATATCTTGAAACCTAACTATGGTATAATAATGATATATGATGTTTGATATATAATGTATGCAAATTGTCATTCAGTCTGAATCTATCATTGGTATTTCTGTGAAAGCGGAACAGGATATTTAAACCTCGCCAACAGTGCCTTTTACTTATTTATATAGTACTGCCTTTTATCCGAAAGTTTATTCTTACGTATGTAATTTTAATTTCCGTTATATGGGCGGATAATTGAATAGATCCATAAAAGTATCGCGTACCATTTATGATTGTAACTTTTAAATACTGCATTATGCAGTTTATAAACTTTATACTACTGGCAGATAAAATTTTACATTTATCTATTTGATAAATAGGTTTCATTGTACGATAATAATTCCAAGAATATTGCGAGTCATTCAAAGAAACCGCAAGGTCTGTAGGTCGGGCCACATATGATACAGCAATTTTTATGTTCACGTTATTTGAATGCCTTTTTCATAATGTACAAATAACTTCAGCGAGATAATCCCATATTACATATAATATTGTTACATTATTTTTTTTTGCCTTGTTGCTCAATGATAATATGGTTTGGCAATGATCCTATTCACACGCTGTGACCAGAATGTCATTATGTATAGATTGATGCAGGGATACTAACATTACACTCATGGACAAATATACTGTAAAGGCTATATACGAACAAATACAGTAAACAAATATATATATTTAAGGCATTTTACCAATTAATGGGTAGAACAAATAAATAAAAATGGGTAGATTTTCAGGAAAGGGTGAGAGAAGTACCTTGGCCTGTACAGGCTGAGCAATGCTTCTCTCTCTTTTCTCTAAACGGTCCATAGATGGTCTGGGTCCCCTTGGACTTTTGGGGGTTCAGATGGATCATGCTCACTTTTTAGGGAATTTGTGGCCATCTCATTTTCAGCATCGTAATCCATGAACTTTGACCACTTGTGGTGAAACGATTTACCGGGGCGTAAATTTGTTCTCTATAGTCTAGATACATGCCTCGATAACAAACACACCTAGGCTACCACCTGCAGTTTACACAAAACGAAACATTTTTACTTAGTTTTGTTGTTACCCAAGATCAATTTGCCCTTCACACAACACACGCAAGTTTTGAATAAAGAAACACCACAACACATGTGAAATTGTGTACCACATCACGACACGTGTGATTTTGTGCCAAAGCAAATGTCAAACGCAAACACACGTTTGAGGTGGTGTGATGTGTAACACATCAAGGTGGCTGTCACTGTGTTTTGTGTCGTGTGTATCTTCTTTCCTTTTGTGTGCAAACTTTTATTGTTCGCTGCATCGTGTTTAGTTGTATAGATACATATCATTAATTTTATCGCTAATAATATTATATATAATAAGTTATTGCCCTTCGTGTCATATCTTGTTTATGGAAAACTTCACAATTTAGCGACGGATGCGTGTTATTGAATGTGTAGATTAAGTTCCACATAATTCAAGTTTAAATTGTCATTGTTGTTACTTTTGAAGTTTTCGCCTTTATGAATGTCAAAGTTTTTTTGTGTAGTGTGTAACATCAACGATAATAATATTAGACGCTTTAAAAACGTGCATAGGTACTTAGGTAGGTACTACAATTTCTTTGGTGTTTC
Organism: Wirenia argentea; assembly: GCA_025802215.1. Lineage (NCBI taxonomy): Eukaryota > Metazoa > Mollusca > Solenogastres > Pholidoskepia > Gymnomeniidae > Wirenia > Wirenia argentea. The sequence continues at coordinate 9,064 of WNLI01176207.1, read as the reverse complement.
CTTTATCAAGTTTAAATTTCATTTAAAATTTACAAATTAAGTGTACTTTAGATATTACAATGAATATAGTTCTTCATATTTTGAATGTATATAGAAATTTGAGATATATAGGTATTATATAATTTCGTACTATATTATGAAGGGCTATAAAAGTTATTGTAAAAGTTAACAAAAAGCTATATAACATTGTAAGGTAATATTATGACGTTCATTTGTGTATGATGTGCAAAGTGCCTTGTGCTTACTTTTATACATGAGAACGGAACCCATGTAATAGAACTAGTGTGAGCTGCCTAGGGTTCTCAACATGTACACCTTTCACGTGCGCAGGCTTTGTCAACACTTTACTTTACTTTGACTGGCTGACATCATCTAAAAATCCTCATACGGACTACGGAAAATACCTAAGTTCACGGATATGAGTCAAAAGGTGGAAAATATCAAATTACATAGATTCATCCATCTTGAACTACGGAAAATACCCAAGTCCATGGATACGAGACAAAAAGGTGGAAAATACCCAATTCCATTGATGCATCCATCTTGGACTACGGAAAATACCTATAAGGGCTATGGATATGACACAAAAAGGTGGAAAAAACCCAATCCCATAGATGCATCCATCTTGGACTACGGAAAATACCTAAGTCCACGGATACGAGACAAAAAAGTGGAAAATACCCAATCCATAGATCTATGCATCTATGTATCCATCTTGGACTACGGAAAATACCCAAGTTCACAGATATGCGACAAAAAGGTGGAAAATACCCAATTCCATAGATGCGTCCATCTTGGATTGTGGACAATACCCAAGTCCATGGGTACGAGACAAAAAGGTGGAAAATACATAATTCCATAGATGCATCCATCTTGGACTACGGAAAATACCCATAAGGGCTATGGATACGAGACAAAAAAGTGGAAAATACCCAATCCCATAGATATGAGATGACAAGGAAGGACAGTGCAAAAATGACACCACAGTGACTGTCACTGCCGTGTTTCATAACTCATAATAACAATTCAATTAAAATTCTGCGGTATCATCGTATCTGATAATCTCTTATACTCGTATCGACCAACGAGCGTAACCAGGAAGTAGATGCGCCTCATTAATTTGTAGCCTAGTTGTGCAGCTGCTATTATGTTATATTACTTTATTATTTATTCATTATATTTATGCATTAATTTGTGGATTCAGGAAGTGTATAGAACAATGGTCTTAATTTGTGTGACTGCTATTTAGTTACTGCTATTTAGTTACTGAGTCTGCAGCTGTCTACCTGTCTGCTACTTTATGACTTTATGAGTTTGAACGAATCACGATTTTCAAAAATAAACTGAAACAACGGAACTGGGACTTTCCTAAATGAACCGAAATGATTCCAACCGAAATGAAGCTTCACAAATTCACGAATCTACCCAAATTTTAGGTTGAAACGGAGGTCGGAAACTACCAAAAATTACCAAAATTTCAGGCTAAACCAAACTAAATTTCAGTCAACTGAACTAATTTGCATGGATCAACCAAATTTTGTCTCAATTTCAGCCAAAATTTGGCCTTAACTGAAAGAAACAAAATTACTGAATGGAACCGAATAAAAAATGCTGATTCGGCACTGAGTAGTGAGTCCACATTATACCAGTAGTGCATACATAGATATCCCCACCCTCTTCCATTTCAAATCAGATCAGAGATTGCTCATGTGCTTGTGGTTCTTGTTTACCAATGGCATGCATTGTAAACTTGTAAGTTGTAACGTTGGCCGTCTTTGTAACAATTATGAAAAAGACATTACGTAGTTGTTTTGCAAACATTTATAGTTACTTAAATGTCTTGCATACGTAAATAAATTCAGATAAAAATCAATGTGCCTTTAAGTTCAAAGACCTACAACTATTGAAGCGAAAATATATTGGCACGATTGTGGCTATTTTATTGGTCGAAGTGGGTGGTATGATGTTTCGCGTTGGCGTATTGGCGCGGCGTATTATGGTGTGATACATTATATATTTTGTAGACTATGTACACAGTTAGTATAATTGTTTTTGTTGATATAGGTCTAGTACATACTAATAAATGGGTATGTAAAAGTCGGTATAATGGTATTCAAGCGTGGATAATAGATCATAGCTGGGTTCGGAAAATTGCCAGCTACTCAATAATATTCAAGCAATTTGATTGGTCGAGCCCAATGGCATGATAAAATCGTAACGCGTATTGGCTTTTACGAAGTGGTGTGATTACCGTGATGTGTAATTATGTTATAGTAAACGCCGCTATTATATCGATTGAGTTGTGGTTTATAATATGTTGACGTATACAAAACACCTACACAAAGATAAGTAAATATTATCATTTTTGTAACCGTAAAATATAAAAGTACACATATGGCTCTGTAAATTTATCGTAAATGTCGTGTGTGGTTATGGTAAATACATGTAGGCCTGTCTTTTTTCATTGCAAATTATTTCCAAGCAACAAAAATATTCCCGTTATGGTAATTTCTTGGATATTTCATCGGGTCTAAATTCTCAAAAGGGCCCAGGGCATTGAATTATCTTAAATTACCATCCTTTGGAAAATAAAATTATTATAATTTTGTTTTCATCATAATTGATCAATAACATTGTCCATGCCCATTGCATTGATTAGATGTTGCAAGTATATAAATCAATTATTTGTCGAATTTGAGTACTTTTTCACAATGTTATGTAAAATATTTGATGTTGAAAACCATATACGGCGTTGAAATAAATGAAATTCACATCCTAAAAATGGGGCACGGTTGAATTAAGTGAGTAAGTAATGAAATGGGAAATTACCGTAATAATAATTGTTATGACACAGAAAAAACTGACGTAGCCTTGTTTACTAATTTTTGTCTAGTTAATCCCATCATCTGTAACTCATGCGCAGTTAGACCATAATGTCACGTTAACCCTATAAATGCCATCTTCATATTTATCAGTATAATAGGATTTCTCAGTATTCAATAATTAACCCATTTAACCCATGACATTTTGTAGACATTTTATGGGCTCCCTTATGTAACATCTGTCTGTTAATGTAGTGTATAATATAGACGAAGCAGGATCCAAATTTGGGCGCCGTTCGCCGTGCAATTACTAGCAAAAACCCACATAGGGACGTGTAAATTATGAAACTCACTAACTAGTATGCTACCGTTTGGACATGTAGAAACTGTACATGTGCCAAAACGTTCGGTGGTCATATGACTCCGAATTGTCGCAAAAACGATAATGAAACAATATTTCGCTTATCGAACGGGTCAGATTGCCATAAAAGGAGCTAATAAAAGCAAATAATCATACCACTAGTTTTGCCTAAATCGTATTTCTTGCCGAAAAGTCAAATTGTGTGCATTGAGTAGTCCAACATAGACTAGAGAAAGGTCATGTGATCAAAATTATGATTGCTCAAAATGACAGCGCAAATATCAAACGTCCAAGGAACATGAGTTACTTTGTATGGGTTAGGTGGGATATGACAAGAGTATAGTTTAAAACTTCACGTGGAGGAAATAGCAGTACTTGCCAAAAAAATATGAAGACTAGTAAAATCTGAAGTCTCATTGGCTAGTAATTTTTTGTGAATTCTATCCCTGCTAAAAATAATACACTGTGGGCCTATTGATTTTCATAGAATAATAAAATTTTATAGCAAATATTTACATTTAACAATTGAAGGTCGGCTTACAGAAATTGATCTGTTTACAGAAACTGTGCCAATTTTGCGAAAATTTTAACACAAAATCTATAAATTACACCATAAATTATGGCTCAAAATGTAACAGATGATTATAACTCTTTGATTACCAATGAGGTAGTGGTATGTTATAAATATAATCACGTATCATGGCGTCGGCAGGCATGGAGTTAATGTTGCTTATCCAAACATAAGGGAACATGTTGACACTGCTGTTGCATAATGTATTGTTGAATGATTATATTATCACTTTTATAATATATTCTGTAACTAATGTCACCAATGTTATAGACATACTATACTAGGGGAAATTTTGTTAATTTTCGCCGATTTTTTTTACCGATTTAACGTGTGCATGTTATGTGAACATGTGGTGTACCACAAGGGACTGTTATGGGACCACCACTTTTTATGTAAGGAGCACCACCAACCGACAGACACCTTACAGAAACAATAGTGGTCCTATAACAGTTCCTTGTGGTACACCAGTAACACCACGACACATGTCCACATCAAATGTACACATTCCTTGAAGTGTGGTGGTGTACTTCAAGGAAGTTAAGGAACGTGTGCATGTGATGTGGTGTGCCACATAGAACTGTTATGAGACCACTACTTAGGATCTTTCAATTTACATACTTTTCGGCTTTAAGGTGGAGTAAGCCATATTATTGGTTATATTGGTTAGAATAATTAATCGTATTAAATTTCGTTGAAAAATTTCGGCTTTAGCACTTTGCCACCTCATTTAGTAGGCCTACATAAGAACAATACTTCATGAAAACTATACAAATGGGTAAATTTTTGCCGAAAATCAAAATCGGCGAAAATGGCGAAAATTTCCCCTTGTACAGTAGTGGATTACAGGACAGTTTACTACTTGGACACCTCCTAGTCCCGAAGTGTTTGCGAAATACTTCGTTTGATAAAATAATTTATGTAAAATACAAAGTAGTCCTTATAACTTCAAGTTCATATTTGAATTAGATTTCGGGACTTTTGAGATTAGAGATTAGAGTATAAAAGACACCAGCAATGAACTTCCTTAGGTAAAATCCGCTTAACTTCATTATAATAGTGACATTAGTGACCTTAACATATTTAAATTAGGTTTCGGGACTTTTGAGGTTAAATTATGCTAGCTACCGGGTATGTTTTCACTTTTCGTATAATCAAACTGTGTAATAGGGTGTGTAATAAAAACTCTGTATACGTACATAAATTATCGACGATACTGGGCAGATGAACATTCACAAGTATTTTAATTTCACGATCTCTGGCATGTTTGTATTCGTTTTATATGGAATACTCAATAGTGTATTTGTACCAAGTTAATAGATAGTTTGCGTTTCTTTTCCTATTAACTTGACTACAATTCCGTTAACTATAATTGTTTAGTGGCCTATAGGATTTTCTTGTGATTTAATATAGTAGTAAATGTTTGTTTGGGACAAAATAGTTTTTGATAATCATATCTTGTATACAATACAGTTCAGTTATAAATATACTGGTCAAAAAAATATTATATTTTGTATAGGTGGTGCGTTTCTTTTTTGACCAGTATAACTTGATGTATCATTTCTCACATGTATCGAAAATTTGATTTATTGAACAGCTGATTATAGTGTAGGTTGCATGTAGGTTACAAAGGAGATTCTGAGGGTGTTTAGACACGCTCAATCCCATTTTCACGCTTTGAAATAATGTATGTTTAGATTGGAAGTTGGAACGTACTACAGATGAACATAATATAATGATTTTTTTTACCGACGACTTACTCAGATTAATTGTCATTGTCACATACAAAATGCCAAGTTAAGTGCACAATAGCACCATAGGCTCATTTAGAAATTTAATATCACAATCTTTGGAGCAGATGTAGCTGTAGCCTAGTTATGAATTCCATCACCTGACCTATACAGAATACAGATGTAGCGTAGTTATTAATTCTATCCCATAAACAGCTGTAGCCTAGTTATGAATTCTCACCCAGCTAATGTGTCATTGTAATGCTGCGATCGCGCTGTTTAAATGTAGTGGTGGACTACATGAAATTTCCCTAGGGGGATCTCAGGATTGTGATATATTTGTGTATGGTATGTCGTATGTATGACCGGTATTATGTGAAGTATGTATCGGGAGGTTATTGACTGTAGTCCAAATAATGGTCCATCGATCACCACGCACCAATCTCAGGTTACGGAACCAGAGGTAAAAGGTACGGTACACTTACCGATGAGGGACCATATGCCAAACCTTACTCCCTCAAACAGTATTAACCGGACGCTGGATAGTATAATGAGGCTAGTTGGGGTAAGGAATGCCTCCTGATTCCTTCGGTGAGGTTATTACCCCGCCATCCTAAGGAGGTACATAACACGGGCTGTAGCGCGCATTACTGCGTGAAACATTTTTATGGCGCGAAATTCTCCTTACGGCGCGAAACTCTCCTTATTAGCGCGAAACGCTCATTACGAGGGCGAAACACTCCTTACGAGCGTGAATCTCTTTATGACTTGGCGCGCTCCTTATGGCGTGAAGCGCTCCTTACAGTGTGAGACGTTCTTTACGATATGTATCGTTCCTTATGCTCCTTATGGCACCTACCTTGCCCGAATGTAAGGTAAAATGAGGGTGACTTAGACCGAAAATGAGTATACACTGTCCATTCTCAGCATTCTGTCACTCACAAATGTACGTTAACTCTTTTACTGCCAGCATCTTCATATCCCATATGTTTTTGACGTATAAATACATCTTTGTTAGTTAAAAACCAGATTAGTTAAAGAGCAGGTCATGATAATGCTATGTTTAAATGTAGTGAGGGATTACATGAAATTTCCCTAGGGGGATCTCAGGATTGTGATATATTTGTGTGTGGTATGTGTGACCGATATTGTATGAAGTATGGTATGTATGTACCGGATGGTTATTGACTGTTATAGTACCTAATTAATCTAAGTACAGGGAGTCAGGCATGCACTCCGCAACATTTGCATTCCACAAGTCCTACATGTATAGATTTCCAAATGACGTGTACATACATCAAAACAATGGCATATGGGTTAGTTGCGTTGCAGCGTCATTGGTGCCCTGCTCAGTAGCCATCATAATTTACCTGGTTCAGGAACCCAGTGTGGAGGCAATCATTATAATAGGACCAATGGGCCATGTTAAGTTTCCTGATCAGAGGCTGTTATTGCTGCTTCCTCAATAGAATGAATTTTACAACTCGAAACTTGCGCAGACTGTACTCAGCTGGGCCAAGGGTGGTCTTAAGTACGTACCCTGGGTGCTCCCCACCTCCTAGGATTCAACTCCCCACTCATCCATAGCATACAGTGTCCAAGCCACTGAAGTCAAGCTCTTCAATAGACAGTACGTATTTTGGTTAGAGATGCCCCAAAATACCAGTGCAGTACCATACTACTACCTAAATTCACACATCAGCTGAACACCTTGTCCATATGGATAGTTATTATTGAGCGTATAATGAATATGGAGCGTATCTGTATAGATTTAGTGCAGTATCGTGCTTACAGTAATTGTGTACTTCACTTATTCCACCCCTGGGTGACATTATTGTTTCCCCATGTGTGACGGGATGATATTCCATCACAAGTGTATGTTGTCATTAATATGTATTATGTAGTCCCAATTGTTTTAAATGTTCAATATTATATTCTACACTACATTTCATGCTATATTAAATTGTCTATAATAATTATCCAATACTACTATGGCAAACCCCATGGCTTAGCATTATAACCTCAGTGGACTAGTGCAGTTATTACTAACCATCGCCTATTTTATGATTCTTATCGTAGGGGTTGGGCAAGAATGTATGAGTAATACAGGTGTTGCCAATTATGTCCATTTGTAATAGCGCAATTTCACAATTTCGTGATTGCACCATCCTGTATAGCCATACATTTACTCACTTGGAGTTTGGGGCTTGTGGCAAACACAACCCTTGTAGCAAACTGCCATTTCATTTAATGATTTTAACTTGAACCAATTTCGAGTTGAATTTGATACAGCAGACCTTTTGAGTTAATAATCTTTTGAGTTTAAATCTGTACCAGTGAATTGTAAATTGTCATAATCAACCTGCGACATTGTAAATTGATTCCAAGAATTATTATTGAGTCCCAAAGACCCAAGAAAAGGTGTGTAAAATTATAATTATGATTGTCATCTTCATATAGACTATTTAGAATATAGTATGTATTGTCACGTAGGCTACTATATATTTTATCGTTCGATTTAAGCCGGTTCCAAATTACAAAAGAGACTATAATATTGTATATCTCCTATCGATTAGTAAATTATGAAAGCTATAAAATTGTGTCATAAATTATGTAATACCTATTCAATTTCCAATTGTTCTACAAATCCTTGAAGCTATGGAAACCCCTTTATAAATTGTGATTTAACCTGAAGACATCTTCTTACTAAATTATTGAATCATAGACATTTTAGTCCTGAAATTGTAGGCTATCTTTTACCTTATTTTGTTAAGAATCATTGAGTTAGTAATTGTTTGATTATGGAAATGATTATAATCAATACCCTTTACTGAGAACTTTTATTAGAATTTAGTCAAGCTATAATCTATTGGAGCCTAAATTATTATGGTGAATATTTGTTAACTATTGGTCACTTACATTAATGGTTGTTTGGTAATATTATAAGTTAACTCGAGATATTTACCTGATTGTTACACGATATAATTAATTGATTTTCAGACTAACTCCGTCATTACCATTCCTGAGAACTGGGACTCGGACCTTCGTTACAATAAGGAGGTCAGTAAATGTAACTAGCCTACATTATGTGTATTACTGATTTGTTTTATGTATAATATATTAATATTTCTGTTATGGGACTACATGATCAATATAGTATATCGCATAGTGCCATGCACATAACGATATGTAAAATTGTATAATTGTATGGGATAATGTGTGTCTTGTTTTATGTAATTGTAATTATAATCTTGTGTCTCGGTTTGTGAATGTATAATATTATTATTGTGTTATATTATGTATCATTTGTATTATTCATACTCATCATTATTGATTTTATGTATTACGAGAGTGGTCAATTCTCCAAAATGATATAGCCTATTGATTAGTGCCATGCACTGTCTTGCTAACTGTGAACTATTGAACGATGATGTTCATTAGCCTAAATTGTTTATCTTCAGTATTTCATTAATGGTTACAGTATTGGAATGTACGAGAACAATAGTCAATAATCAATATTATTGAGAATATGTATTGATGATCCAGTATAGTTGTAAGATATTAATATTGTATATTATAAGTG
>WNLI01176096.1:0-13952 GCA_025802215.1 Wirenia argentea | reverse complement strand
GAGAAATACATATATTATGAGCATATATCTAACAGTAATTTTTACGTTATAATGGAAAATATCCTGATGTAAGGTTTTTATGGCGCCTAGTATAAATTATATTTTTTACGCTGAGCTGCCCATAGTTTCACTTTCTGATTTTGTTTCAAGGAACTAAGTGCTATTATTACTTTTTTCAATGGAGGTCGGGTTCAGACGGGTGTAATGTGGTAATTTAAATGGTTCTTTTGAGAGGTCAGTGGTGCAGGAGACTTTACATTCATTTTGTCACATAAAATTACAATGTGGCACGTAAAATTACCATGCATTTGGCCTATTTGTTGGCACATGTCATGTTAGACCCAGTGAGAATGCTGCATGTGCGAGCTAGAACCACATACTTTCAGAAATCTCTGCTTTAATGCCACATCCATACCACTTGCCCCCATGGTCCAGGAGCATAACATAATTCATAGAAATTCCAACTGACATTCAATCGAAAAAGCTTGTGTGTGATATACTATTGTTGAAAAGATGTCAGTAGAATTCTAATAATTCATAATGAAAAACGTGGATCCATAATCCACACAATGACTATAAGTTACTGTACCGGTATGGAATTTTAATTCATTATTTAAATTTACCTGAGCATTGGCAGGTGATAGCCGAGAGAAAGCAGGTAGTACGACAATGGGAACATTGGCGTTCGTCGTCGGGTAGTAGTTCAAACGCTTCCCTTTCTGCATTTACCACTCCCTGGAATGCAAATGATGTAAAGTAAAAGTAAAGTACCAAACTTACATACCGCTCATTAAATCGGATGTCACCAGCAGTAGAGTTTCACCATGCTAGAGACCTCTGAGCGTAATAGCTGCATGAGTAGAACAACCATACTCCCCAACCCATACATTCACCATTGAACGTGAATATATAGCGAGTCTATATTGAAAGTGAAGATACAATTTTACAGTTTTGGTAAACTGAGGCTAGGGAAACGTGCTCTCACCCACAGAACATCGAGATATCACCCAGAACAATTTTCAGATAAAACGCCGATCGCACAGTCCGAGATTCGAACATTGGATACCAACGCTTTAACCGACTGAGCTATTCCCGACTATTAATTAGGACAAGTAATTAATTAATTAACAAGGACAGGTGAGAGAAAGCAGGTGGTATGACAATGGGAACATTGACGTTCGTCGTCTGGTAGTAGCTCAAAGGCTTCCCTTTCTGCATTTACTACACCCTGCAATGCAAATTATGGATTAATTAGTCCAGGTAATTAACTAATTAACAGGCGGAATAGCAGTACCGGAAAATTGTAGTCCAAGGGTCGTGGGTTCGAGTCCCAATCACAGCATTTTTAGTTATTAGTTTTTTCAGTGTTCTGTGGGTGAGAGGACATTTCCCCAGCATCCTGTAAGATTCGTACTGATCACATGTAGGCCTATTTGCCTTCATGGGTGAATGTATAGGTTGGGGAGTAAGGTTATGCTACTTGTGCAGCTATTACGCGAAGAGGTCCATAGCACGGCACAACTCACCGTCAGTGACATCTATTTTAACGGGTGGTATAGAAGTCGAGCGCTTTACTTTTTTACAAGGTTACTACTTTGGGGTAAAATCAACAAAACAATACCTTATAATGGAGCTGCTTCCATAGGACTTTCTCAAACATTCACTGTAATTGTTAGCATAACCTTACAGTATATGCGTACGCTGTACACGCTGCTAGACTAAGGTCGTCACAATTACATATAACGGTCAATACTTGTGAGTAAAATCAATGAGGACAATGGGGCTACTGTATCCGTATTATGAAGCTGCTTCCGTAGTACTTTCTCTGATGCCACCATAGTCAGCATATCCTTGTGTGTATATGCTGCATGGCTATATTAAGGTCAAGGTCGCAATTGAATCTCAAGGTCACATAGCAAAAGGTTAAGGTCAGGCACATACCTTATCATGAAGCTGCTTCCGTAGTACTTTCTCTGACGCAACCATAGTCAACATATCCTTGTGTGTGTAGGCTGCAAGGTTAAGATCAAGGTTCTCTGGATCGGCGGCCATTTTGCACACAAGTTCTTCGTGGGAGAAAACACACTGACGCTTGAGGTCACGGTAGTGGAGGATGCAGTCTAGTCCCACCGGCATCTGGGGTCATAGAGAGAACACATTTATTTTCCATATTATTACTGTACATTCATTAAGTCTGAGACAATTTTAGGTTCAAAATTTTGATATATTTAATTTAACACTAACAAAATAATTCATTTGGAATCCAAATTTATTCAATGAAATTTATCTTTGAATCAATTGTCAGTATTTAGTACCATAGGAAAGAACACTGGCTATATTTACACAAAGGTCTCACAATTATGAATAATAATGCAGGGTATACTGTAGCATAGCTGGGCTACACGTCGACCACCTCATTAGATCGAAGAAACAACACTTAAAATGCAGTTCGCATATCTTGGGGGCACACGAAACACTGCAGCAACTATTGATGAGATAAATCTATACATACAGAAAGCAAGCTCTTCGTTTGGTAACCGGGATACCAGCGTTTACAGTCTGGTAACTGAGCTGTGGTGCACTTTTTGTTGAAAATTTGAAATGGTAGAAATTTACGTGCCACTGTTAATGGTTTGATTTAACAATTGCCAGTACAGCACATGTACTTTCACCTATCATACCAATTTGTTCTGATGCTATTTTAAAGACACAATGTATACTTAAATACGGCAAAATCTTACCCAATCAGCAGTTGCGTAGTTCACAGCTTCGGCGAAGTTATACCCATGGTTGAAGCCGGAGTGGTAGGCTCGATTCATTGTCAGGATAAATTCACCCGCGCATTGGTCAGCTTTTACGATCTGTGAGTGGATTGGTTAACATTTCATAAACAAGAAAGTTTATTATATTCGTTTTTGGAATTCAGAATGGTGGAGAATGGATAAATTTGAGACAAGGGTGAAAATAGCGCAGTTAGTGGCGACATCGCATAGGGATCATATTATTATGTTATTGAGGCGTGTACCTAGCTTAGGTAATGTATGCCCCGGCAAACCCTTTCGCACCACAAGTGGTCAAAGTTCATGGATTACGATCCTCAAAATTACATGACTAAAAACTCCCCAAAAAGGGAGCACGATCCATCTGAACCCCAAAAAGGATCCCAACCATCTATGGACCGTTTATAGACAAGAAAAGAAAGAGAAGCATTGCTGAGACTGTACAGGCCGAGATACTGTGGGTTCTAATCTGCCCTGCCTTAGATATGGCATGTGAAGGAACATTTCAAAGCTGTTTGAAAGCCTATGCTAACATGATCGACATACAGTATATGCAAGATATATGACGTACCGGTACTCCATGCTGTCGTAAGATATGTGGGTTCATGGTGGTGGTGAGATGGTGCATCGGATCGGGTGTATGCAGGAAAAGTTCAAAAGCTGTCTTCTTGACATAATATATGCTAACATTACCGATATATGACCAAGATATATGATTGAGATATATGACATACCGGTACGCCATGCTGTCGTAAGATATGTGGGTTCATGGTAGTAGTTAGTTGGTGCATGAGATCCGGTGTATGGAGGAAAAGTTCGGGAGCTGTCTTTTGATGATATGTGACTAAGATATAATTATACAATAACCGAGATATATGCAAGATATTATATATGACGCACCGGTACACCGTGCTGACGTAAGATATGTGGGTTCATGGTGGTAGTTAGTTGGTGCATGAGATCCGGTGAATGAAGGAATAGTTCAGGAGCTGTCTTTTTGATGATGCCCTCGAGTAATGTAGCGGCTGACCGTGGGGCGCCGTACCACGTCTTTGGCTCACCCCTGTGCAATTAAATAATAATCACTGTTCAGAAGAGAGAAATAATATTATTACAAGCCGAGTGGACCACATTTGTGGAATGACCTAAACTAGTAATTATCATGTTACAGTATCCAAAGCATAGTAAACCCAACTGATGCGGCAACCCATGGACAGCTCTAGTGACGTAAGTTAGACATACGAACAGAGAGCCAAAGTGACTGAGGTAACTGAATGTGGATCATAGTGAAAGTGGATCGAATACACAGAGAAAACCACTGAGCATACGTAGGATTTTGTCCATATTTCATGACTCAAATATAGGGGGATGCTAGCAGAATTCCTATGAAAGCTACCCAGTCCCCAGATGCCCAATTTAGCCACTGACTTAGTGAAAGCAAACAAGAGTAAATTCCTTGCCCAGTATCATATTTATACAATTCAATACGATTAACAACTGGACAAATAATAATTTTAATAATTAAATGAATCGTACATACCAATGCAGATAGGTAATGGATGATGTCCAGTGATCCTCTGTACGCCAGCAGAATGTGGAGTTACTGTAACTGTTATATTTGCAGTGGATTTACAATTGAATGTCTGGCAGTCTACATGTAGTATTAATACTGTAAATGTTAGGTAATGAAATAAATTGCACATACCAATGTAGGTAGTTAATGGATGAGGTCCAGTGGTCCTCTGTGTGCCAGCAGAATGTGGAGAAACACATACCCACGTAACACCACGGGATCTGCAAATGAACAAAACTAATATTAAAGTTACTTATTTTGTATAAGATGTATATCCCTGATTTCACGGTCAGGCCTGTATAGCTCAATTGGTAGAGCATTCTGTCCGGCAAATAGAAGATTGTGGCTTCGGGTCCCGTTGCAGGTAGGCAAGGCATTGATTTTTTCAGTGAATAATTTATTTGTTCTTTATCATATACTATCTGTCGCGACATGGCGCTGCCTGCTCAGATCAATCATGGGGCGCAAGCGGATATTTGTAAGTATTTGCAAGTGTAGGTTGTTTGATGCTGTTGTCATTCCGAGGCTTGTTTATGGAGAGGAGACATGGGCGGTTTCAGACAGCATTATGCATTCAAGAGACGTTCACTGTTCAGAGAGTTCGACTCTGGTGGCTAGCAAACGTGTTACAGATGAGTGGGGAACATATACTTACGTAGGTGGATCCTGGAATGGATCCCTGAGGCCTCTCGCCCTAATGCCCATCCTCAAATTAGTGGACACGTCTGGGGGATCTACAGAATCCATTATGGAGGAGACAGCAATACAAGCTGTTAAGCTCCCAATCGGGTAACTTGGTGGGCCATATGAGAGCCTTGTAGCCCTCCAAATTGCTGACTGACGAAATCTCTACCTCCCAAACCACCATCCTAGCTATCCGCCAACTATTTACATATCCCCTGGTGCGACGGATAAGCGAGTGTTCGCAGTACTCCTAAACAATACGTTATTAGTATATTATACCTTATTGTATCAACAATCACGATTAGCCCATTATAGTATACGTACATGGTGATCATAGTCTGAACTCATATATTTCCAGTGTGAGAGACCTCTGTGCCCTAGGCACTATGTTGCCACTTGATGACAGGCATTTTTAGAATCGCTGTTGCTTTTTCAAGTGCAATAACAGCGTGAGATATGGGATCATTTTGATGTGGGTTGCCTTCTCATTCTCCGGTGAAATACATCTATGAAATTGGTGACAGAAACCAGGACATTCGATTGGGCTTCGGTGGAATGAGTGGCTAAATCACCTCATTTAAACCCACTTGACTTCTTCTTTAGCTTTCAAGGCACCGCAAAGAAAAAAGTCATGTGGGTTTAATTAAATGATGTGATTTAGCCGTTCATTCCACTGGACCCCGACACCCAATGCAATGTCCTGGTTTCTGCTAACAATTTATTTCACCACATCAAAATGAATCCATAGCTAGGCCTATCTTGCATCATGGTATTACGGTATGTATTTATGTACTAAATCTATATGAGCCCAGACTTGATGATCACCTTGTACAATGAAATGAACGAAGAATTATAATGGCTATAGTGTACAAACCTTCATGCCAGAGACATCAGCATTGATATGTTTGAGGATGCTTTTGTCACCCACGGACAAGTTGTTTAGGTTCCATGTGGATGAAATGTACTCCTGACAAAAGATAGAAACACCTAGTTTATAATATACTCATGAAAAATAGAAACATATTTTGTCACCTACTGACAGATTGTTTAGGTTCCATGTTGATGATATATACCCCTGACAAATAGAAACATGTAGTTTACAATATACTCCTGCGAAATATATAATATGTAATTCACAATATACTCATGCAAAATAGAAATACATTTTGTCGCCTACTGATAGGTTGTTTAGGTTCCATATTGATGAAATGTACTCCTGCAAAAATATATACGTTATACTCATGCAAAAAAGAAAATTGGAGGATGCTTTTGTCACCCACCGACAGGTTGTTTAGGTTCCATGTTGATGAAATGTACTCCTGCAAAAATGTCACATTTTACTTTACTGTAGAAACATGTAGTTGTCAATATATTTATGTAAAATAGACATGCCAGAGACATCAGTATTGATATGTTTGAGGATGCTTTTGTCGCCCATGCCCACTGACAGGTTGTTTAGGTTCCACGTTGATTAAATATACTCCTGCAAATAGTTCACAATATATTCATGCAAAATAGAAACACATTTTGTCACCTACTGATAGGTTGTTTACGTTCCGTGATGATGAATATACTCCTGCAAAATAAAAATACATTGTTAAATAAATACTACACCAAAATAGCACTTTGAGAGATTTTGGACGTAAATTTAAGCCAAAAACCTATAGTCATAGCATAACCATACCTACACACTCATGTTATTTAGAGGACGTATGTTGGTGGTCGTGTGTGTAGAAGCGACTCTATAGAGAACTAATTCATGCTTCACAGCCACCAATCTGGATCAAAAAACTTCATAAATAATTATGGTTTCGGAACAACATAGTTGTTTGACTTGTTTTCAATATTTATAATCATAATGCTGTGTAGCATATACTGATACGCTTAAAAGGATGATCTTGGGGTAGTGAAAAATAATAATAACCTCATCTTCAGGGAGTAACTCTTTAGTGTCCTCGGTAGGGAAACCACTTCCCACTTCCATAGCGTGTATATCGGCTCCATATAACACTGATATGACCTCAATCACTCACTCATTCAATCAATCAATCAACCAATCAAGTAATAAATTACCTCATCTTCAGGGAGTAATTCTTTAGTATCTTCTGTTGGGAAACCACTTCCCACTTCCATGGCGTGAATATCGGCCCCATATAACACCGATATGTCCTCATCCAAAGTGTTTAGCAGACGCCAGTATTCTTTTTCTACTTGTTCTGTCGTCACCATCTGGAAAACGAATAACGTATAATCAATCAATCAATTAAACCGTCAGTTAATCAATGAATCGAATGATGCATTTAATCATTAATTCAATATCAAATCAATCAATGAATCATAATACAACACTGTGTTTAGCAGACGCCAGTATTCCTTTTCTACTTGTTCTGTCGTCACCATCTGAAAAACGAAATGTATAATTAATCAATCAATCAATCTGTCAATCAATTAATCTGTCAGGCAATCAATCAATGAATCATCCATCAATCAATACCTTTACAGCTCTGATAATAGCGGACTTATGAGACATCTACGTTCATTGGAAGTAGGTCACCATTGTAGATGAACGTTTAAGTTGTAGATTTATGATACTTTAGAAATTTCAACCTTTACCTTTTTGACAGCAGCGAATGACAGTCAGTTGCTTTTCAAAATGGCTTAATGCCCAATTGGCCTACGACCGGTACAGCGTCATAAACCATTATTTTCATGCACGCACAGTTTCACTAACAACTGATGTGGAAACAGCCGTATTGGAAATTATGTCAGAAGGGTCAGAGTCGATTTTTGTCGTCTTCGCGATCGATCTTCTATGTTCGACAATGGGGAATCCATGCTCAAGCATGCGCAGTGAGTATGACCAACTTCGCGAATATGAGAGATTCACAAGCGGACAAGTCCTTTTTTAAGTTCCGTAATTTTGGTATATCAGTATAGAGATGGTATAAAACATCAGATCATGACATTCACGTGAACCACAGCTTTAGATAGCTTAATGATTTGAATAGACTATTACAGTTTCATACTTACATGTACGGGCATATTGAAGTAGTCACTTTTGAATTGATCAGCAATTTCGCCAAAAGTTTGTAGGTTGTATTCCTTCTTGGACTGAGCGAACCCATACGGATCGGTTGGCTTGCTGCATTCCTGTGAAATAGTTTGGTATTTTTATTATGGAAACAAGACATTAGTAGTTAATCTACTGGTTTCTACTAGCAGTAGCTCAGGGGTAGAGTGCCCGACAAGTGATCCAGAGGTACAGGGTTCAATTCCCTGCCGAGACAAACTTGTCTGGCATTTTTTCCTGTGTTACTCGGTCAGTAAATCGGTGGGGGACTGTCGATCGCCAACCAACTTTCGAGGCCAGCTCAGCCTGTCACATGGGTCAGCAAATTACTACCAGCGTGCTTGGTAAGGGACCCGCTTGGAAAGTCTCTAATTAGACTTTAGCGGGTTATCACAGGATTTCGTCAGTGGCAGTGGCAGTGTCGGCGCCCGACGAACCATATTATTATTGCCTCAAAACATAGACAGGCCGATTATATAGATGGATTATAATAATGTCAGGTGTTACTGGCTATGATCACAATAGAATGACAACAACATCTAGGCCATGTGCCATGACACATTCACGCTATGAAGAGTTACAGTTTAAAGTGGCAGAAAGTGAGTTGGTGAAGAAACTGGAGTAACCGGAGAAAACCACCGGAAGCGGGCAGGATATTTCCATATTCCATGACTTGAATTCCTACTGACCAAGTTTGATGATAAATTATCGTAAATATTACTTCTATATCGTACCAATTCGAGGCAAGTAGGACAGCGCCATTCCCCTTTAGGTATGTTCGTTAGAGGAGGTATGAGGTAGCATGTATGGTACAATGCGTCTATATTATATATCACTCGCAACCATAATAACTAGGTAGCATAATTATTATGATCACATGTCTCAAATCCAGTAAAACTACGTACCAATTCAAGACAAGTGGGACAGCGCCATTCCCCTTTCGGTATGTTTGTTAGTGGAGGTATGAGGCAGTACATATACTACGACGCATCACATCCACCCAATAGTTCATAGTTTTAAGTCAAACATTCCGCCCAATAAGTCTTAAATTACCGTAAATATTACTTCTAAAAGACAATAACGTACCAATTCGAGGCAAGTAGGGCAGCGCCATTCCCCTTTAGGTATGTTGGTTAGTGGTGGTATGAGGCAGTACATAATGGTACGACGCATCACATCCACCCAAATTAGCTTATAGCTTGAGTTTGATGATAAATTAACGTAGATATTGCTTCTATATATCGTATCATTTTGAGGCAAGCAGGACAACGCCATTCCCCTTTCGGTAGTGGTGGTATGAGGCAGTACATATGGTACGACGCATCACATTATTTTATATATCTCTCGCACCCATAAAACCTAGCATAATTATAATCAACAAACAACGCCAGTAAATGTACGTACCAATTCGAGGCAAGTAGGGCACCTCCATTCCCCTTTAGGTATGTTCGTTAACGGTGGTATGAGACAGTGGGTGTGGTACGACGCATCACATTCATCACACAACAACATACTGTGTTCTTGGTCGCCTTTTCCACAGAAATAACACATGTATGTGTCCGCCTGCGGTGTAAATAAACATTTAATGCAATGGTTTGTTTATTTAAATGATGTTTAACAACAGGAATTTGCTATGATAAAATAACACAAACGTATAATGTTGTCATATACTGTACATCATATACTGTACTCAGAGTACAATTAACACCATCATATTATAAGTTTTAATGCGTCTATATCATGTAACTTTTGAAATTCCGAGTGTATCACAAATCCGCTATTTCAATGTGATATATTCTCAAAATTTTTATAGCGGTGAATTATCGCAATTATATATTTTTTAATACTTTAATATATATAAGTATATATTTTCTAAATTTATCCACATCATCACAAGAATATACTTCAATGAAAAAATCAATGCCTCTAATGGGACCTGAACTCGCGCTCTTCTGTTTGCCGGACAAATGAGGGGGCATGAATAGAGATATAGACTATAGTCGTTATACGAGGCAGTATACCCATTACACAATAAAAAGATATACGCTACCGTATCGTAGTCGACCACATGTAACTCATTTGGGACACACACACATGCTAAGATAATAATATTACAGTACTTATATACCGGTAAATAATATTGGAAAAATATAAAATTTTCCTAACCTTGGACAGTTTCCCCTGTTTTAGACGTGTTTTTGCGTTAGCATCTTCTTCTGATATTTCTGAAACATTTTCTGTAAATTTTGCTATTTAAATGACAAATGTTATATTAGTGATATTATATTTGTAGATAATATTTAACCCATATTAAATAAATCAATGTTATTTGTTTAGTCGAAGCTGGCGGTGAAAGGGTTAATAGCTTCACTGCTTCACTCTGTAATAAATCTGTATAAATTTTTTTTGTTTAAATTCATTACACGCTATTTCAAATATCATGCAATAAACTTCAAGTATCTAATTTTGGGTTATAAACTAATCTGCCATTATGATCTTCCTTGTCAACAAAATTTTGTCGCTCAAGTTTACGGGTTTTGCACCAATGGTTTAGTGTGCAAAAATGCAAATTTATCAGACAACTGAAAATAGAATTAAAACACCACCATGCTCTCGGTTGGCTGTGTAGTTTGGTGTAGTCACGGGTGTTAAAAGTTCCATACCTTCCCAAATGACGAGTGTTTCCCATGGTAACGGGCTAACGGCCAATAGAAATTGAGGATTGAAAAACCAGAAAGTTGTTCAAACATTCACACGTTCCAATAGAAATGACACAAAAGCAATTTAATAAATCCGCAATCACATAAATAAAAGAAATCAATCAGAAGTCATCGATGGGACATATCGGATATATTATGTTAGAAAAAAGAAAGGAAAAAAGAAGAACGTACGTAATCAAACAATCAATACGGATATGAACGACTCGTACAAAGAACAGACGAGGGGGGCACCTCTATGATTCCTTTCTGACCCGGATATGAAATAATCGTGACGTCATGACAACCGTGGGTCACTCCTAGATGAAGCTCTCAGTATGCGGGAGCGAAACGTCGATAAATTAAAAGTTTATGTATCATAATAGTGTATCATGTAGACATAATAGTGATAGTAAGTACTATGCAGATAGACAGCGCACATTTATCTCGTCTATATCGTTATTTCACAGACGTTACAACATTACTCACCTATGTCATCAAACTCCCCAGCGGCAGGGTACGGCACGGTTGGCACCGCAGCTTTCGGCCCCGCCCCGTAAAATTGTAGCTTTTTCAACTCGGAGTTCGCTGAATAATCAATCACTGGCTCCTGTAGTAAAATGATATGATTACTTTTTGTTACACAAACGAATGCCAAAATATATGCGCGAATAACTCGCTACTATGAGTTAAAACACTCTTTCGCAATATGAGAGTCAGTTAAAAAGTCTGTAGACCCGCCAAGATGCTCTAGAAATGCGCGATCATTTAAGGTTTATTTTTCAACATTGACCTTGTCACATGTCCACACTGCCTCTATACCCGCACTCCCGCAGTATGCTAGATTTAGTTATGGTGCAGGTGATTGACAGTCATCGAAGACACCAATGATGTCCTCAATCTCTTTTTACATTGAGACCTACGTTATAGGAATATAAATGGGTTTTTACTTTTTCCACTACCGTAGTACGAACCTCTTTAAGGTAGCGGCGACTTTTCCTCAATGCCGACTCGTCCGAAGGACACACCTTTTCTGGATCTAGCTCCTCTTTCCCTTGTTTTTGTTGTAGTTTCTGACAAAATTAATGTGGGACGGGATGACATGCCATACGTCACAAAATGACGACAGTATGCACTCTGGAGTGTTTGAGGAGAGGGAGTGATGGGAAAGAGGGACGGTGGGAGGCACAGGTGGGGGATAAATAGGTGCGGAATAAAGGTAGGCAGCGACAGAAAAATGGGAGAAAGGTATATGAAGGATGCTCGGGAGTGGAGACACGGAAGGGAAGATGGAACGGGAGATATGTGAGGTGCAGGAGAGGGAGGGAAGGGAGATATGATGGAGGGGGGGGGGAGGGGAGATATGGGCAGGAAACTAGGAAAGGGGATTGACACAAAATCGGAATATTGCAAAGTTTGTAACGATCGCAAAGATTGCAACGACCACAATAACAAAGATTGCAATGATCACAACACATAAATCAAATGAGCAATAGAACCATCAATGGAACCATCAATAGAACGACTTAAGGTAGCGGCGACTTTTCCTCAATGCTGACTCCACCGGATCCAGTCTGACTTTCGTGCCTAAACCTTCTTTTGATTGATTGATAATAATACAGCGGCTAATAGGTAAATAAATTACGTTTGGTCGATCGCTGCTTAGGCTGATATCACTGTACTCGCAGCGATTCACAATTGATCGAAATGCATTGCATGTACAAGGCCAGTACAGGCTATACAACTCACACAGACCTAAAACTCACACTAATCTAAATAGACGCTATAAAACTCATATGACCTAAATAAACTACGTAGACTCACCACAGGATCAAAGGACACGCCAGTCTTGAAAATCGCGTAGGGAAGAATGACCTTTTCATAGTGAATTTTGAGAAAATGTCCGATGTTTTTGTTCGGTGGATAGTGCATGATGGCAGATATCCGCGACCACATTTTGTTTGAACACACCTCATGGTAGCCTCCTTCCCTTTCTACGTACTGAAAGTAAAATTACATATAAATAATTACCACTACTCACATAATCTCTAGTTACTAGTACAGTGGCTAATTTGAGCATCTGGAAACTGTGTAGTTTGCATAGGAATTCTCCTGGAATCCGGGTTGTCTGCGTCTTTGAGTCAGTGACAATTGAAAATTTCTGCCCACGCCTGGTGATTTTCTCCTGGTATTCCGGCTTCCCCGCCACTACTTTCGGCCACTTTGGGTGTAAATTATGTGTCTTTATGCAGTGTATACAATATGAAAATGGCTGGTGGGCAATGTTTAGCCCACCTTAATATTTTGGGAGGGCAATTGCCCGCATACCGTTTCACCCTCCTCGATATGCTTGGGAGGGCAATTGACTGGCATAAATAAATGATTAATCTGATACAAACATTGATAAATATAATCACAATTTATTATAGTATGCCATGGTGGAGACTGTAGTGCCAGTTTGCGGAGAACCGTCTGTCAGTTACAGTTTTTTAGGAAGTTTCAACTCGAGGAATCCTCAACGAGGATAAGGTTTGTAACAGTTATACTAAAAGTCTTAAGGCGGGCTACTTTTTGCCCTCCTGAAAGTGAGTTCAGGTGGGCCTAGGCGGGCTGGGGCAATTGCCCTCCTCAAAACCAATACACTGCTTTATGCCCGAGGATACAGTACGTACTACGCAGCTATGAAAATTCTTAAGTACTACCTTGGCACAGCCTTACCAGGAAGAAGACTCTGTGTGGCAGTAGTATCTCCCAAGTCACAGGAAATTATGAGAGCCAAAATTGTACAGTATTCTAATCACTAATCGGACCATATCAAATATATATACAGTATATAAAGATTATTTTAAAATATCACACATCCAAAGATGATGAGGACAGAATATCTAAATCCTGTGATCGATAGGTTAGGAGAAGATTTTCAAAGATTTTATCATTTAAATTATCTCCCTACCCTGGATTATCCCCCTTTGCTCCGATCAGAATAATTTTAACAATTTTGATTCAGGCCAACCCATAGATGATTATGCACAGAATATCTAATAGATATCTGGTTAGCTGAAGTTTCAATAAAATTTTGTGGGATAAAGAATAATTCATCACTCTCTTTGGGTTATTTCAATAAGATTACTCAATAAGAAATAGTTAAA
>WNLI01176095.1:0-23129 GCA_025802215.1 Wirenia argentea | reverse complement strand
CCTGTAACCAATAAAAAGCTGGTGCTGCCATTAACTCTATCACACCATAATGTATTTATTGACTAAGGGGCAGATAGTGTGTGTTACACACTGTATTGGGCTACATCCCATAGTAGTTTACGGGTTAATACGATTTTTACTTAGTTGTGTAATGTAGAGGTCACTTCGGATTGCTGTATCGGCTTCGATTTGGTTTTATTACGTGGCCCGTAATGAGCCGGTTCCATCGGTATAGGTTACGTCCGGATCGTACATCCGGTTCCGAAGATACCACGATAACAGATACACGGAGGTTTGGCAAATTAAGTGTAGTAATAGTTAATTCTAAGCACAACCTACTATAATTGGTAAAGACATTACATTGCGGGCTCATGGTGTGGTGGACTAACTAGTGGTAAGCACAGCAGTCCGTTAATCTACACAATTCGACAGGCCTTCGGCTGCGGGTTCGCGCCTCTGCTGCTCCCACTCAAAACAAGGATTTTTCCTGAGCTTTCAAATCCGCATTTGAGATATTTGTACCATGGTACCAGGGCAAGATGGACAGTCGTGAATTTGCGGTATATAAATTCACCCGTTTTTACATTTAAACACAAAAAATAGCGTGCAAGTCTGACTAGAAATCGAAGGCACTATTGGATCTGTATCTGCGTTCTTCGGTAAAGTCTTCGAGTCTGAAGATAGTCGTACCAGTGCGCGTGGCAGGAATATAACAATAACATTATTTTTGAGGGCGCAACGCAACGTCTCTACAGCGGCATCTATGGGCGGCACGAGCGTAGCGAAAACAATTGCCCAAGGGTCGATGTAGAGACGTTGCGCCCGAAAAATAATGTTAATACTCTTATTTTCTACATTTTTTCGATAAGTTTGGCATGATTTTCTCAATTTTGTTTTCAAAATCCGTAGCGTAATCAGACTGTGGACCAAGTATGACGTCAATTTTGCCGACAGGGCTAGGCACGAACGTAAACAAAGTTAAGTTCACACCATCATCGGCCTTCGCGGCCTAGTGGTCTAAGCAGCAGATTTCCATGCTGGAAATCAGAGTTCAAATCCCGGCAGAGGCGATTTTTTGAGAAGAGTGGTTTACCTGTGCGGACAACACTATTGCAACAGGGAAAAGGCCGGGCCGATAATGCGGTTATCGCGATAATGGGTTTAGGTCGCATCAACGGGCAGAGTACGTCCCCAATGTAGATAATAATGCGAGTTTCATCTATTTATTGGATTATTAGTTCAATAATTTAATATTCTTACCAGTGCGGGTACTTTAATTTTCGGTGAAACATGTATTTCCTACTTTCAAATACAGAGATACATGTCACGCTTTTAATGCCTGTTTATGTTTGTATGCTACATTTGTAGAATGTTTAGTATTTTGTTCCAGATTCAAAACAAGTTGAAATTGAGCCTAAAGAAATCGATGACACGGGATTACATCGGGAACTTCAACATAAGCAGCAAATTCACCCTGAGTCTGGATTGGGCTATGGTTGAGGTGAGTACTGATCCTTAGTACTCTTTCATATACAGGCCTCGACGCAAGAAAAATCGGCAATCAACACATACATGGACTGGGCTGTACACACAGGCTTTATAGGAGGGATTACGTCATTGAGTGGTCGATTACCGCGCGGTCTCCTTCGTCAATAGTCTGGACACTTAGGTCACACGTGGCCACGTGTTAGGTCACATGTGGCCATGTGTTAGGTCACACGTGTGTAGTGATCGCCCATTGTGAATAGTCAAAGGATTACATTGAGTGGCTGTCAATATTAATCTCTAAGTCGATGTAATAGGTCACCTTTTAGGCCTACATATGAAAAGGCGCCCTCTGCTAGTGGGCGATAGGTTCGATCTGATTGACTGATTGGTAGGAGATTCGAGTTGATTGGCTGAGCGTGTATCAAATCAGCACACGGATCATATCATGTGACCGTATATAAGGTAGGACGCGGTCATTTTCGAGAAAATTTATCTGGGCCCGCAATGTTTAATTTGTGGGAGTGTACCTTACTCCTGTAACCCACCCGTAATCTGAACGAGCGTTCGCCATTCGTGCCTTACGGCGAGGCCTGTTTTTGATATTTAGAGCCGTCACGGTACTTGCCCGCCGATACCAATACAGTGTCATATCGTCAAGCTATATTGTGTATGAAGAAAAAACATAATTACATCCTATGCGAACATTAAATTATTCATTATTTAATATAAACCCAGTATAGTAATACCCTAAACCATGTGTAGTATTAGTTTCAATATGCATATATACAAATTCTTAGTCTACCCAGAATTAAACAGAGAAATAATGATAGCATAATAACACTTTGATAATGTACAATCTGTAGAATCACGGAAACAGTCAGTATGACATCAAGGATTCAAGTATGAACATAAATTTCACAGAAACAGTACATAATAATTATGTTGTCTTACAATCCTTGTATACTGATTGCACGATCAAAAGAACGATCAATTTAACGAACGATGAATCAAATGATCAATTGAATAATTAATTGAACTATTAATCGAACGATTAATTGAACAATCAATTGAATGATCAATCGAACAATCAATCAAATGATCAATAAAATGATCTACCAATCGAACCACGCATCGATCAATCAAACCTATTAAACGATCAATCAAATGATCGATCAAACCATTAATCGGACAATCAATCTTGAACGGTCTTTCGCGAATGATCAATTGTACCATCAATCAAAGAGTCAATTGAATGATGAAAATTGTATGTAATTGAAGTCACAGAAACTTATCAACTTTAGCGTCACAATAATCCCAAAGTTTACGAGCCATGTCTGTATCCATCTTTTTCAAGTCCCACGGGTAGAGTTTGGAATCGCGGAAATATTTGCCACTCAATCCTTCGATACCATTTGCCGTAGCGCAGTACACCGTCGTCTTACAGCCCTCGTACACCGACGGCATAAACTGTTTCATGACATACACAAGCGGTTTGAGGATGCACCCAACCCCGCGCCATGGCATCCCTCTATCCATGTTAGTGTTTATCAAGCCAGGATGCACCGCGAATGCCGACACACCAACCGACGAAAAACGACGGTGTAACTCCGTCGCGAACATACAATTCATTAGTTTCGTGTTCATATACTGCTGTATTCCACCGCTCGGTATAAGATTCCCGACGTCGTTGAAGTTTATTGTGCCGAATACATATGTGATTGACGATACGACCACGATACGTTTGATATCACTTCGTTGAATAACTGGTAACAGTAAACGTGTAAGGAGATGATGTCCAAGGTGGTTAACAAGAAACTGCAACTCAGTACCGTCTTCTAGTATCGTCTTCGGTGTTCCAAAAACACCCGCGTTGTTTATTAGAATATCTACGCTCCTTTCTTGTGATATTATCCCCTCGCAGAAATTTTTCACTGATGTTAAATCAGCGAGATCTAGTTGTTTGACGATCAAATTCGCGTCATTTACAAATGTGTGTATTTCGGCTGCAGCAGCGTTTGCTTTCGCGACATCACGACAAGCAAGGATTACTCGCGCACCAAGTTTTGCGAACTGCTTCGCCGTTTCTTTACCTATACCACAATTAGCTCCGGTTACAATTACAGTTTTGCCTCGAATGTCGATTTTGTCGTAGGATGTTGTTTTATTGGCGTTCTTCCGTCGGATAAAGTACCATGTAATCGCAATCAGACCCAGTGTTATAATTGACGGGGTACTTAAATCCAGGCCAAACATTGTCACTTTGTAATGAGATAGAAGATAATTACGCTTTGAAAACAAAGGAAGTCTTCCTGGACGGGACCGTGCCGTTCTGGGTCACATAAGGCCTGTGTAAAACGGGTATCTCTTCAAATAACTTGATTAAAATTAACTAATTTAAAGTGGTACTGTAGGGTATAGTTTGCA
Source organism: Wirenia argentea (assembly GCA_025802215.1). NCBI lineage: Eukaryota > Metazoa > Mollusca > Solenogastres > Pholidoskepia > Gymnomeniidae > Wirenia > Wirenia argentea. The sequence continues at coordinate 19,217 of WNLI01176095.1, read as the reverse complement.
TGTCAATAGGCCCCAACTGTCATAGTAAAATAAGCCTATTTCCTACAAACACAGACATTCACGGCTTATATGACGTATTTTCTGTTGCGCACCAACATTGCACGCAGTTTCAAAACCATAGGTTAGCATTCAAAAGCATCGTTTAGCACATTGCGAATAGTGAGTGAATAGCGATGCCATGAATGTATGAGTCAAGAAAAAAGACTTATTTGCATGTGGTAGTTTGATTTTATCGACATGCAAACTATACTATGAAGGTACAGTAGACCTTAAAGGACTTAGATTTTTTCAAAGATTAATTATAAATCAAACTAAATTTACAATACTGTAATACGTTTCTTGCAAACAAAATAAATCTACAAATATACTAATATGGATTACTTCCATAAGGTAAAGTACAGTACAGTATAGCTTAGCAAAATATTCTACCGGACACTACAGTATGATTTTGTAAATTTTACACTGTACAATATCATAGTCTGCTAACTCTACTTTATATTATATTGGTTATTGATTCGTGTATCTATACAACAAAATCCATACAACAAAATATACATTAATTTATGTGGTATAAACTTTATGATCGGTCATCCATGACATAAATTTACAATTTTTGGCAATATAACCACCTACTTACTATTAATACTACACTACACCGTGGTTGTGTTAAAGCTGAAGTGCACTTTTATGAGCATAAAATATATAGAAAATACAGTATAAACAAATAGTGTACCACTGATTTCTATGACTTACTTGACTTATGGATCTTGCGGCGTGGAACGCGTGGCGTCTCGGGCAAGCATTCTCCACCCTATTCTGTCTGTGGTAGATGCCAGTGCGTCAGCAAAGGGTAGGTTTGTGTCCTTCCTGATTTCTATCCTCGTACAAAATTTAACGTAAACAACTGTAACAGTTGCAGTTTGAATGTTGTGGCGTGGACACTGGATAGCTTCAGACGCGCGTATGCTCACCTACGGAAACGAACAAAAGAAGTGTTGTTATAGTTTATGATGTAGCCTAAGCTGCCTAACCTAGGAATTAACTCGCTGAATTATAATATCTTGAATGTGTTCTGTTGCAGTTTACAAAGTTCTTATAACCTCAACACATAAACTTTAGGAAATTCATACCTAAAATTAAGTTGACAGTTAATAATAAAAATAATAAATATGTACATTTCGTATACCGTACTTTCACGTTTGTTCACGTTGCCATGGTACAGGTGTCTCAAATGCGGATAGAAAGCCCAGGAAAAATCCCTGCAAGTAATGGCCTCGAACCCGCGCCTCTCGTATGAAAGGCAGACGCTCTAACCACTACACCGTGAGCCCACAAGTAGGCTACATATGTTCTACATTTAGAATAACCTACATACCAGGTAGATTCTCTGCCGCGAGTCCCGTGCTAGCTACTGCCAGAGCGATGTGTCCTCTTGCCCTCACACCGCTGAGCAAGGCCGCGAACATGAATGTTTTGCCGCAGCCTCCGGGTGCGTTAACGACGAAGAGCCGGTTGGCGACGGTGTCATCGTCTACAGCTGCCATGATCGCGTCAATGATGTGAGTTTGGGTGGCGTTCAGGGATGGGCGAGTCTCGTCGAACCTGTGTGCAGGGAATGCGTAATACGTCAATTATTATAGCGTGTATATATAATGTGTATCCAACGTTATGTTAAATCATTAGGCTATATACTTTTACGCCATACACGTCGTAGGCCTACATGAACACAATGTCATGTGGTATTTTGATGGCTACTGCACAAACTTGGGTATGTATATCTCGCATGTTTAGACTTGATATATACCCTCGAAAAATAGTAAATAAACAATACTCGTAATTCAGACTACCAACATCTAACATTAATATAATGAAAAACCATTAACGGTGTAACGGTTGACAGCGTGCACACAACATGCCTTTATACTGTACAGTACTCTATACTTGATTACGTATGTAAACATACATGGTTTGTTGGATAACGCGGTCGAACATTTCCTCCATCACGACACGGTCCACTTCCCCGACGGCGGCAGCGGCTACAGGCTGAGGTAGGTCTTTGAAGGTGGCGAGAGATGAGCCCATACTGGTGAGGGTCGTGTCCAGGGCCAGCAACACCTCGTTGTTGATCTGCTCTGGTGTGATGAGGAGCAAGCCGTCGTGGGTGAACCTGGGGGGACAACACAGTTTGTCTTACACAAAATGACACCAATCAGCATTATATAGATGATATTCCGTCAGCCATGGCATAGTGAATATTGAATAGGCTATATATACGGTAATATAAATATGCTTATATTAATTTTGTAAATGTGTGCATTAATATACCGTACCGTACTTTCCGAAAATATCCACGTTGTCATGCAGGAATCTCGTAAATTTATGCGTGTCTGCGAGCCCAGGAAAAGGTCGCAGCCTATAGGCGCGAAACCGCAGTCCTATAGTAGGCTACCTGTCGATTGGCAGAAACCGGCGTGCTGCCTATACACCATGAGTACACTATGATGTTATACTGTACGTTATATACATGTACACATAGCTCACCTATGCCGGATATCGTCTCCCATCGACTCCTTGAAGGTATCCCACAGGTTGAGAGGATCTGTCGGCTCACAATACACCAGGATTATGGCGAACAGACGGCGCATCTGGACCGGCATGGCCGACACAACGGCCTCGTTGAGACAGTTGTGGGACTCGGCGTCGTCATCGAGCAGGCCCAGAGCTACCGCCATCTCCTTGAACGTGTGTAGTATCATGCCGTCGGGTAGAGTCCGCAGATCCTCGTAGCATGTCGCACCTGGCAAATAGTTCAAGTTTATAGAACACCCTACATCTACGTATGACGTATACACAGTAACACAATACAGCCGCAGCACGACTGCGCCAATCTGAAATGTCGTGTATAGTTTATAGTTATGGCGTATAAAATGCAGCCGCAGTAGGGTTTCACCAATTAATCTGAAATGTCGTGTATACCATGCAATACAAAATTGAGGTGTATTAATAAATGGGTCGCTGTATACGTCGATAGGAAGGTATCTTCGATGCTGTATATTATAGTGTATATGCCTACACGTACATATCGTACGTCTATATGGCCATTGTGTTCCTCTAGTTATTTTGTAGGCGAGTTAACACAATAATTATACCTGGGACATGATGGAGAATAATCCTGAGATAATGTCGTTCTCCCTGAGACGGATTCGTCGCATACACGCGTGCCACGCTGAACAACGCGTTCTTGCGAGGCACCCACGACTTGGTCGACACGGCCCAACGGAAGTGCTCGGGGAACTCGTAGTACCGATACTGCCGTGCCTCCGGGTGGTCGCGGTTGTAGGCGAACCAAGCCGTGAGTGTCGTCTCCGCATTACGATCCAATGCCTCTTCTTCCTCGCCTGTGGGTATATGCGTCGAAGTTAGTTACCGCGTATTATAGATAGCCTACGGTATTATACTCATTACACGGTTACAACACGTGCATAGGGACTACTCATCGCTGACTCGTGTATGTCTACAGGGGGCTCATCGCATGGTGGTTAGCACACCGGTTCCTCTCGACGGGCACTTCGGCTGCCCGTTTTCGCCTAGGCTGCAACCAGGCATGGGATTTTCCCCGGTCTTGTATAAGCCCACATTTGCGAGAATCCTACATGGGCAGATTCTGAAACTGCGATATATAATACGGTGTATCAGCCTATGTTTACTTTATTCATAAATGGAATTCACACGTGTGTACATGTTTCCTATATACTTCAGAGGCAGAACATACTATAAGAATAGCGACGTATATATAGCCCAACAATAGTATAGGCTACAGTACGTGTATATGTATATATGTATGCTACACCAATGTACAGTATTGTATGTGTGTATGTACCCTGGAAGAACGTGACGGTCTGGAGGTTGGCCTCGTGTACGGCGAGCCGGAGTATGGGAGGATACCGTCCATGGGTCGGGAACTCGAACACGTTCCAGGAACCGGTTGACGCTGTGATCCACCGGGAGATGACATGACGCGTGATCTCGTCGTTCCGGTCCGTGTCCGCCACAGCCACCGACGCCATATCTGGTCCTTTGGTGATGTACTTGTAGAGGTATTTCACGTTTTTCACGCTTCCACATACCTACACACAATATAGCATAAAATGTACATTTTATATTTATATACACGATATATATAGGTATGCTACATTTCGGTGTGATTAAAATCATGCATAGCCTAATGTGGATATCTTGCTCTCACGAACTCATTATTACGGCATATTTACTGTATAGGATACCTCACCATTTGGACGGCGTATAATCAATGTTGTATTGAATTGGTTGTTGACGTCCCTCCGTGGAATGCACGACAAATGCGTAGTCTATATGACATGAAATGACAGGAAACAACAAATTACGTACCTCTACATTGATGTGGGCGTCGTATCTGAGAAGTAAGTACGGATTGTACGGCACGACCCATCGATTATCGTAGGTGAAGTTATTCTTCACATGAGTTGTGCCATCGTCTGGTCGCCGGTAGACCGAGTACCCGTCACGGTTGAGAGATGTTTCCTCTTGGTAGGCTTTCGGGTACCCGGATCTGCACCTACCGTCGACCATACACGGGGAGTTGGGATTGATTGTGCCGCACGGACCGTGCAGCATCGAGTCGGTCACGATCTTGTGAAGTCGTGGCATCGCGTCCTGTGCACGGATAAAAGAGTTCACTATATGTATATACTATACAGCACAGTACTGTTAATATGAAGGGACCGTGAGACCAGAGGAAAAAATCGTATTTGAAATTTATATGAAATTTATATTCACTGTAATTGCTCTAAAGGAAGTTTCTATAATAGACAACATAATTTTCAATTGGTGGTCAGAGAGCCGTTTAACTACCAACTTGACAAATGTCGAATGAATAAAAGGGAATTAATTTAATGGGCCAATTAAAGAGGTAAGAGTCGACATTAACATCTATTATAGGGAAATAGATCAGAATTGACATGACATTATTATGACATTTGTTGGCGATGATAGGCTACCATATGAATTTGCTAACCCTATCTGGTATGTAAGCGCAGACGATTGTGTCGATCCAGTCTGGGTTTACGTTTTTCTTGCATGACATTTTTTGGCGATGATAGGCTACCATAATATGCATTTGCTAACCTTATCTGGTATGCAAGCGCAGACGATTGTGTCGATCCAGTCTGGATTAACGTTTTGCTGCAGGATCGCCAGCAGGTGCACGTGCTTCAACGACCGCTTCTGCTCCTCCAGCGTCCAGACGTACGCCTTCACATCGCCCAGGGCGTCGTTCGTGAATAGGTCTTTGAAGAACTCGGCGAGTTTCAGTCGAAAGACACGATTGACGACGTCCTGGCGGTCGGTGGTAGTCTGGCCTGGAGTGAGGACGTCTGTTATCTCCCTCCACCGCGGATTACAGGTGAAGGTGATAAACAGTTCCGGTTTTCCGTAGCGCCGTACCAACGCCATCGCGTCCTGCAGGGACAACGATTACATTATCAAGTGCAAGATTTATATACCTTACTGTCGTTTAATTCACACACCAGTTACCGTAGAATTGTCAACGATAAAATGGAAGATTCCTCTGTTACCGCGCATTACAACACTTACCATGCAGTAGCCTACCCATTCACAATTGGTTGACATACAGTTTTAGTAATACACATAGTCAGGTTTAAGAATGGAACCAACAACCTGTCAGGAACGGAAACTTGTGATCACAAATCGAACGCACATGTCGACTGAGCCATCACACGCACGTTATAGAATGTGCAGATCACCTGTATAAGCATACCACATGATACATGTATAAACATATTGGCATTGTATAGTTATATCACTATGCTCACATGTTCACGAACTTCCCGTCTCAATGACAGCAACATTCACTATACAGGGACTATATAAAGACATAATTTTTATGTGCCTACCTGGTATAACTCGTGCAGGTTTCGCGCGGACCCGGTATGTGTCGACGGGAGGATGATTCTGGTGCCGATCTGTTCATTGCCCCCTTGCTGAGCACGTGCCACCAACGCGTCGGCAACACCCTGGTACAGCTCAGCTCGGAGGCGAGGTTGGTTGTAGCGGATATATTCCAGGTCCTGATGTTCTATCTTGCACCAGACGTCGGTCAGGTACTGCTGGAAGAGGCGGCCGCTACGATGGAGGGTGTTGAACTCATTGGCGCGCTCCATGAAACGATACCTGCAGTAGGAACAGACAAAATTGTTGTGTATACATGTACAATACATACGATCGATATCGCTATTGTATAACGATACTGAGGCCACAACCGATGACATTGCAGACTGCCCGGCAGTTAGCTGATTCATAAAATTATAGCAGCGGATTATATGTATACTGGTATCCGTAATTGTGACTATTTTGGATGACATTTAACGCATAAAATAGTAAATTAGTTTTACGGTGATGATGAGAAGCGTTTTGTTCATTGCTGAACATGACCACACTTGGTGTGGCACGTAGGCAATTTGGTACGACATGCACTCTGTGCGGCCATTTCCCTGCTATTACAGCTACATGAAAATAAAAAGGATGATGGGGAAAACAAAAGAAAATAGGTGAACTATGGTCTGCCTGACCTCTTTTTTACCAAAGAGGCCTACAGGGGTTGAGAACATGGCACCTCGGTTTAGGGTCTCATGCGAAGGACCAAAGTTTTACAGTAAATGTGTTGTTATCTCCCCTGGACAAATAATTATATCATAGCCTATACCACTATACGTGAGTTATGTAGAAACTAACCTGTAATATTTCCTCCCTGATATCTTCGTTCCATTCTCGGCAACCTTCTCTTCAAAGTCGAACCCGAGGTCGCCTGAAATTGTGTATACATATCGGATGTTACGGTTTGTATACAGTTTCTCGTACAATAAGTCATAAACCAGCATTGATTCATTATCTCTATTCGATAATAACTCTGTAAACCTGTGGGTTGAGTGATGTTTGGATGTCACGCTTCGTCATGGATAAGCTGGTATAAGGGACAACACATGATTATAGTATACCAATGGGGATAGTCAGCTCTGTTGGTCAAAAACAGGAAGCACTACCATAGATATAAGAAAATTAGATGATATTGTTTTACAATAAATTTTCTGTGAATGCAATGTTAATGCAAATATTAGGCCTATTGTCGAAATGCAGTGCTTAGCGATTTTATATTGTTTTTAGACAAAATGTGTTATACAGTAGTATGTTGCCATGGCTTCCATATTGGCCTTCCTTTTTCATAAAAAATCTTTTGTAAAAACGCTATCATCTAATTTTCTTACATCCCTATATTAGTACTTCCGGTTTTTGACCAACATAGCTGATTATCCCTATTTGAGCAGTTTGTGCATGATGTACATTGTAGAATTTAATCATGTTTGTGGCAAACTTGGGAGTATTTGTGGAACACATATTTAGAAAACATTATAGTATATATATATACAGTATAGCGTACTTACCGTTGATAAATAGCAGCGGGTATGCGGTCGGATCATACATGGGATGGAGTTCGTTGATTCGCACTGTCGCGTTTCCGGCAGGGTGGTCGCCAGGTCGCTTGAACAGTACGACGTCACGGCTTTGAGGATCAGGGGAGGCATCGCCGACTTGCGGAATCACGATGGCGATGTCATTGCCGGTCGGGACGTTGAATCGTCGACGGTCCGGAGTACCTTTGGCCTTGAGGACCAACCTCACGTCCGCCGTGGGATTCTCAGCCACCACTTCCGCCACCTGTCAATGGAATACATAAATGACATTGTTGCATGATATGGATACAATCGTGGAATTTGGTGGAGTGAATAATGGAGTGGTTACAGGTGAGATGGCGAGCGACGGTTCGTCCTTCGTACCACTAACCCGATCATTAGAAGGCCATGCATGTACAACCCATTGCATGGTATGGACACAACCCATTGCATGGTATGGACACAACCCATTGCATGGTATGGACACAATCGTGTAATGTGTGATGCTGAGGCGTATGGTGGGCGATGGTTGGTGTTTCATATGAGCCCGATCATCACAAATATATTACAGTATATATAGTGTGTATAGTTTATATAATACAGTATATAGTCAACCATACTGTCGGCCGTAATGCATGGTTACGTGATTTTAAAATACATACCCTTTTGTAGTCCCTGGGTTATGTTATTATGGGTTATGTTGGTGCATGGATTCCTGAGGAGGTGTAGAGTATCCCGGTTCAAACCCGGATTGCACTGCATAGCCTATATACGCTATCCAGCTATGTATAATTGGCATAACGATTATGTCATTTTAAAATGAATATATATACATACCCTTCTGTAGTCTCGGACGAAGGGGTTATGTTGGTGCATAGATTGCTGGAGGAGCTGTAGGGTATCCCTGTTCATGTCCGGATTGCGCCGCATACGGTTTTCCAACTCGTTGTCCGTATCGTATATGTAAAGTTGGCTAAACACTGGCTGGCGATCCGGGCCGGGATACAGGGTGCCGAGTGAGTGGTATATCTGCCCGTTCATCTTATATACCCACGGGCCACCGCCGGGGAATTGGAACACCGCCCCCAGGTCCACGCCGACAGAAGCCAGAGCCAAGGCCGAGTTGTATTTGCGGATGTTGGCGCGAAACTCCTTAGCTATCGGCGTGTCGTCGGCGTATAGGTGCTGGACGGTGTCGGGAGGGGGTCGGACAGACTCCAGTTGGACAGAGCCGTTACCACAGCACAGGGAAAAGGTAGCGTTGTGGTTGAGTCGGCCCTTATGTACCTCGCCCTTGTACATCATTGCTCCACAGCTGGCACAAATGAATTCTCGACCCCCGACATCAAATGTTGTTGTGGATTGTTCGAGGTCAGCGGGTGTGATAGTTACTCCTCGGTATCGGACTCGTCGGCCCCGTCTCTGTAGGAACAGAGATGCAATTATGCTACTGTAATATGCTATATATACAATATAGTACCAGTTGTTCCTTAAGGAGACTATAATTTGGTACGAAAGAGACTGGAAAACGAACCACAAAAAAATGGAATTTATTTATACAGTGGCAACCTAAAACGAAACATGAACTACTTTCCAGTTTCCCTTTCCGTTGATGTTGCTATATAAAATTAGGTTCCAGAACCCTGCAATGTTTATATTCCATGTATCATTATGTCATTCGAAGGAGGTTACACTTTTTACCAATATATCTACAGTATATAAAGTACGTCATGAACAGATTTGAAGTAAAACAGCTTTTGTTCGCGGGAAACATTCGCAATTAATCGGCACTGTATTATAGCATTCACCGAAGAACATTTTCAATAGCGAAATCATAAAATGTAATATTGTAACATTCATGATATATCCCTTGATTGATTGAGTAAACGATGGATCGTGCTCAATTGATTGATTGATTGATTGATTGATTGATTGATTGATCGATCGATGATCACATACGTGGCTATTGATATATTTTGTATCCGATATGTATGCATGCATATAGACCTGTACAGGGGAGGCTATATAACAAAGTTATATACGCAAAGTAGGCCTATACCTTATATAGACAGTACTTACTGCTCTTTCCTGTTCAGCTCTCACAGCTCTCTGTTCTGCCGTCCGTGCCTGTTGTCGTTCACGTTCTTGTTCACGTTGTTCTTCGGTGCGATTTTGTCTTCGTGCACGCTGTCGTTGTCGATCCACTTCGCGTTGTTCTTCGGTTCGATTTTGCCGTCGCTCGCGTTGTCGTTGTCGATCCACTTCGCGTTGTTCTTCGGTTCGATGTTGCTGTCGCTCGCGTTGTCGTTGTCGATCCACTTCGATTTGTTCTTCGGTTCGATTTTGCTGTCGCTCGCGTTGCCGTTGTCGATCTACTTCGGTTTGTTCTTCGGTTCGATTTTGCTGTCGCTCGCGTTGTCGTTGTCGATCCACTTCGATTTGTTCTTCGGTTCGATTTTGCTGTCGCTCGCGTTGTCGTTGTCGATCCAATTCGCGTTGTTCGTCTGTGGGATCTTGTCTGCGTTCACGGTCTCGATTGCGCTCCTCATCATGTTGTTCATCCGTGCGGTTTTGTCTTCGTTCACGGTCGCGTTGACGTTGCAGTTCGCATTGTTCCTCTGTACGATTGCGCCATCGATCTCGCTGTCTTTCACGTTCCCGCTCCCGTTGTTCATCCGACCGATTAGCTCTTCTCGCGCGGTCTTGTTCACGGCGTCGTTCACGTTTTTCGTCTTGCGACATGTCTGAAGTGCATGGTGGACTATAAGTTATATGCAAACAAATATGGATCAAATTAACCATTACACACACGGACAACTTATATGTCACGCTTAGACCCTCAGGAGAGCATGCTGGTTCATGGACCTAAAACACACGTTCGATTATAAATATGGAATGTGACATCTCGGCCTGCCAGTAGCCATTTTGTAGTAATTAGAGTAACCGATATGAGACGATAATATTATCCGGATACTAACGAAAAGTGTGAAAACAAATTATCAGTGTGGTTTGGTGTCTATGTAAGGATGATATGATGTAACTATACTATTATGTATAATCCATATTACCTCACCTTTAACTTAGCGGCTTCGATTTAAAATATTTTTTAATCTTGTTTATTATGTGTTTAATAATGGATATTTTTTGTGTTTTAATCATTATGTTATTACTTTTAACACTGCATTTTGTGAATTTGTATGTATGTGTAGGCTATGTAATAGGAATTTACATGATTGGAGTAATTCGCCTTACCGGCTGTTATTTAAAGGTTTTTATCCGTTGTTGTGTGGATTACTTAATTTGCAATTGATCGATGAGTATGCAATATCACTTAGGCCATGTTGTACATTTAATATTACAACCTCGATGGAACGTGTTTTGGCAGGTCCTGGAACACACGTTAAGCACAATCATTCATTCATTCATTCATTCATTCATTCATTCATTCACGATAGGCTACCGCACTGGTTATCCATAGCACTTAAATATGCCAAAACATGAGTTACTCTTCCTCGGCTCACACGCATTGTCGCATTCTTACATATCATTAAACTTACGTGAGGTTCGCTGTCGTTGTGGTGGTGGTTGTTGAGGTCCATGTATCTCCCCTGCTTGTCGCATTCGTCGTACGTGGTTGTCAATCGATTCATTCGTTCTCGTAAGTACCTCAGCCGTTACCGAGTGGCGTCCTGTATAATAGGCATAATATAATCAATATTAGGCTATGTTTTATTTTGACATTTGTCATAATAATTGCGTGATGATAATTTATTATAATAATGTAAAATCATTTTCGTGTGCTGTCATGACAATTGGCAACTGGTATAATTCGTATAAATTGTGAGTGCATGAGTGCAAAAACACATGCATATTTCTGGATTTACTGGTCACTTGGACATTTGTCATAATAATTGCGTGATGATACTTTTTTATGATAATGTAAAATCATTTTCGTGTGCTGTCATGACAATTGGCAACTGGTATAATTCGTATAAATCATGAGTGCATGAGTGCAAAAACACATGCATATAAAATTTCTGAATTTACTGGTCACTTGATCTTGATGGCCACCACTTAGGTTCGGTGCAGGGGTGCGTGTATTGAACTGGTTTGCAAACATATATTTTTGATTCATTTTATGTATAGCTTGCTTATTGTATGGCGAACCCATACGCGTATAAGGACGTTGATATTATATAGGCTAGCCTATACATATTAGACTTATTGTCAAACCAGTCGTTTTACTAAAACCTATAGTCTTTTAGTCAAATTTCATCGTAAAGATGTTAAGATTATATATATATAGGCTAGGCTACGCGTATGACTAACCACGGTTGATGGGTGCTATTGACGCTGTAGGTCTCCCGGTGATGTGGGCGGACGCTGGGTTGGGTGGATCGGCGGCAATTGGTTCTTCCACGATGTCATCTAAAATTGTCAATATGTAAACAAATGATTATTGTTTGAACCATAAAAAGGCTTTCAATATAATTTTATTGTAAGACTACAATGCGTTACACAATAATTATTGTATCTTACACCGATGTGGGAAGTACGGGGGATTATGCCTATAGGCCCTAGGGGGATTTGTTCTAGGAGGGATTTAGTCCAGAGGATATTGTCTAGGGGTTTTGTCCTCAGTGATTTTGTTGGGGGGGGGGGGGGGGGTCCTCGGGGATTTTGTCATATAGTCGTCCTTGAGCAAGGTCATTTCGTAATGAAATAGATGAATTAGATGAATAGAAGGAAACACGCAGAAGTACGTTAAAGGCCTAATATTAGGAACAGGATATTTGATAATTTAAGGGGAGATAAATCTATATAATGTCGCTTTTCGCTCCGTGAGACTGTGAGAAGTATTAGACACGTTGACCAGCAAATCACCATATTCAAAAATAGCTGACAACATTATTCCAGCTACAAAATGGGTCTGTTGTACATAATTTTATACCTATTTCACATTTCAGTCAGTGGGTTAAAGCATCGTATTGTTATGTGAAAACAAACCTGATATTGTGGCGAGAACATTTGAGCATCGTACGTGTCTTGGACCGATTGGGTGATCCTTCTCCATAATCAGACTACAATGGGCTATCTACTCTTAGTATTGGATTACCTACGCAGGTGATAGGCCTATTAGCTAATTTAGCTTAATATTATATCGTACAATAAACGTAATCTACGGTAAACGTCTGAAGCTATAGGCCTACGCTACTATATAACATTATGATTAGTCGAGTTACAATAAGCAGAAACAAATTGGAAATGAAACACCTACGTAATATCTTTCTGATATGGCGTATGTGTGTGCCCGCATTTTATATTAAAGGAAATGTAAAAAAAACCACGTGACTTGACTGGTAACGCCTAAATTGTTCAAATAGCCTATTTAAGAATAATGGTAACATCACAGTCTCCATAAAATGTTACACATACAGTGTCACAACGACTTGTCAAAGCAAGTATAAGCAACCAGCACGGCGGCACATGCATTGATCACAGATAATGACAAATTCACAATATAGGGACGGATAGGCCGACATAAGTAGACTCCACACGACGGCTCATGTCTTTGTGATACTACGTCAACATTGCTATAGTTGCTAGTTTTGTTGTTGTTGATTTCTGTAGAAGACCATAAGTAATGTGTCCGCGCGATGCGTCACGTTGTCACGTTTTTTTTTCTAAATTGTCGCGTCATGTTGTTATAAATTGTGCTAATTGTGAAAGCAGGCCTAAAATCCCAAACATTTCTATCTCCGCCGCAACGCTGTGTTGTCACAGTATACCTACTGTGAATATGCCGCGTCATGTTGTTATAAATTGTGCTAATTGTGAAAGCAGGCCTAAAATGCCAAACGTTTCTATCTCCGCCGCAACGCTGTGTTGTCACGCGGACTATATGAATATGCCTATACTGTGAGTCCACGCCCACAAACATCTCGTGACATCATGCTGGTGTAATGAAAGACTGGAGTTTCTGTCTGGAGTTTTAAACCGCAACAATAACATATTATAACAACCATCTCGTGACATCATGCTGGTGTAATGAAAGACTGGGGTTTCGGGGTTGGCAGTAACAGTTTGCAATTTGCATAGCCATTATTATTAAATCTTTTATTTCGTTCGTTCGTTGGTTGGTTCATTCATTGGTTCATTATTATTAAATCTTTTATTTAATGATCTGCCATTATAGCTGCAAATACCCGTATAGCCTACGTACTCCCTACATCCGTCTCAAGTGAGCTCCGTGTCGTTTGATCAAATACATTAATTTTTCTGATCACAATAACATGCCCACCCGTAGCCTACGTACACCCTACATGAATATCCTATATGCAGTATGGCTAAACGCACAACCTATACACGGTAGTGTTCCCCGAATCACCCGTTACGTCACTCGGGGCTGCCTTTCAATTCAACTTTCACGGCGGTTAGCTACGGACAATAGCGCCGTGACGCAATCGCGGAAACTCAGCGGCCCGTGACGACCGATAGTATAGCGGGCATCGGATCGTGGTGAGGCGAGTGGGTGGGAATTATTATTGGTCGGCCGGACATTCTTCTATCCTATATAAGAGATATATATATCACATTCAATTTCTGTACTGTTTCATCCATTTCGTCCATTTGGGGAAACAAATTGTATTTCATCATTTGGAAATTTTGTCAAATAGCTAGCAATGACACATATCTTGGTGACGTCATGCACCAAAATTTGTCGACGTTACAGAGAGATACTAGTATGACAAATAGTCTTGCCATTTTAAGCTGAAAGCAAGGTTTACACAGAGTTTGAGCAATGTATACTTTTGGGTTACTGCGATAACAAAATAGTAGCCGGGGAAATAATTGGAGAATCGAAAAAGTAGCACGGACATTTCTTAAAATATGTGGAGACTGGAGAGTATTATTACTCATGCGAAATTACTTAGCTATCCGGTGAGTAGATTTCCGAGTTTCCGAGTTCATGTACTCCGGAAAGGGTAAATAACAAAACTCGATCATTACATTTAGGTAGCCCATAAACATTTTCTCCTAAAATTTGGTGGTTGTACGCCCTGTACTTTTCACCCAGAGACGGACAAACATTTGGACACGACTCCAGTTTTCACTCTGTACCGTCAGCCAAGCTGATCCTTGACATGGCTTGGTTTTAACGGGAAACAAGCCTTAGTGACGCAATCTGTCAACTTCGCCACAAGCACCAAAGCGAATTCTCTCATTCCTCCACCTGCAACTAACCCGCAACGAATTACACACTTCACCAACGATGCCACGAGTCTCATTGTGAACCCTCGACCCACCATCTCCTGGTCTGACGACCGCTGGTCTCAGGAATGGTCGCTCCAGAACACACCCCTGCATACATTCATCCCCTCCCCCCGCCACCCACCCACCTGGAAATCACCTCCCACGACAGGCATGGGTTAAACTCAACCGAGTTCGCACAGCATTCGGGAACTCGGGCATTCCTTCACAAAATTGGGGCTTCAAGTACTGACAAATGTGAATGTGGCGCGCGACAGACGATAGACCACCTTATCAAATTTTGCCAAACTCTCCCAACGGGACTCAGGGATTGATTGAACTAGATGATCAATGCACAATGTCGACCTCCCAGTATAACAGTACAATGTTGGCAACTCGTAACGAATCTACTTTGCTTTCAAACGACCGATGAATAACAGGAGACCTCACCGAGCCTAACCGAGCCAACTAATAAGGTTGGCTTTGATAGTACTATAGCAACAACGAATACCTGTGAGTTAGAGGAGAGGTTGGACCATTTCTCACACGACCACGACTGTGTCTCCCAAATTCTGTCATGAAAACACAATATTTAAATGTACAGTGATAAAATATGCAATAATGATAGTACTTTATTAGTAAAAACACATGTCCATTTCGATTTTTCATGTCACTATTGACTGCGTGTATATCAATGACTGCACTCCTGGTTTTTAAAAAGCGGGTGTCGGATTGTAGTAAGTAGGTATAACATAAAAGAGTTACCTGACCGTCACCATGCAGGGTTCGAAATTATCTAAATTGTTCACTAGACTCATGGGGCTACTAACCCTTTGTCACTGGTAGACCAAGGCTACCAGGTCTGAAATCATGGATTATTGTGCTACGATAGCCATCGTAAATCTGGGCGATACCCGGAAATGACAGTCCAGTCTGGGGAAAATTTTCTCTTCCTTTGGTTTTCTCACTTCTCATATTCTGCTCTCTTAGCTTGCTCATCAAACTTGCGCTTTGCCTGCTTCTCTTCCTCTTCTACCTTCTTCTTACCACATTTCATAAAATCATTATTGACGATTGCATTTTATTTTTATCACCTTGTAAAAACTTGGAATTAGCCTATTGAATTTTTTTTTGAAAAACGCACTGAAGGTACTTCACACTTTCTCTGAGTATGTTTGCGGATTTGCGCCTTTTTATTTTGGAATGAATCTCTCATGTAATTTACCGGTATTTATTACTGGATCCGAGATTTGTGACTTATAACAATGTATACACAAAACTTATTACAGCGAGGATAGAAATGACATCTCTGTAAAATTAATGTTTTTGACCCAAGAAAATCTGGTAAACCTTACAGACTACTGGAGGCCAAGGTTTGGTGGACCACATAAGAGTTCTGGTAGTCTCGGGCTACCGGTTATTGCTAATTTCGAACACTCGACACTAGTTACCTGAATAGTTTTGAGGTGGTAGCTGAGTAGACCTTGCTGCCATCAGGTGACCACATCACATGGGTGCTGCCTCCTGCGCCAACTCGCCTCAGGGGTACATACGTCTCCATGGAAACGTCCCACACCTGCCAATCAAATACTTTATTGACAAAATGATTTAACACGAAACAGAACCCTAAAAATAACATTTTGACGAAAAAAATTTTTGGACCATTGTTTTATTTCATCAAAATTTTGCGGATAGTGTTCGAACACGAGTAACTCGGATGTAGTGTAAACATATAGGATTATCAATTCACCGTTATTCACACATCAGTCATCAGTTTGCATCAGGGAAATTGTATAAATGGTATTAAATGCGTTTGCGTGACGATTCGCAAATTGTGTTATGTCACAAGACCTGTGTAAAAAATACCACGCAACAGAATAGCCTATAGAGCTCTACTTATATTAAGAAAGTACCATTAAATATAATAATACGCATTACAACAAGCCTTGCTATTAAACGCTTCTTATAATGCAATAGACCAGTCCGTAAAGTTTACATTGTTGAGCTGTAAACGCAATTTTAAAACAATATCATGGCGGAAGTACAGTGTTCTAACCAAGTCTCTCATGCAGCCATTCCGCACGTGCGGCGTATACATGCGCTGTACGAAATTTTTGCGCTGCCGTTCGAGGCTGCTGAGTACGCTATTCACCAATGGAGTAGGGCCATACATGCTCGGTAGGCTTTGCCTATATATGTATCATAATGTATGACATACTATTATTGCAGTGTCATTTGGGGACGCAGAGAGTAACAGTGAGCCAGTTGGGTTCCATGATATACTTGTGACAGGACTATGACCTTTGACCTGTAGGGTACGTACAGCACTCGCCGATGGTCTGAAAAACACAATTTTCATATACACTTCAACCCCTCTATAACGCTCATCTTGGGGTCCATGACATCAATGGGCCTTATAAGTGAATCAGCCTTATAGTGAGAATTAATACATTACAAATTAATCATTGGGGAGCCACAAATCCACATGACAAATGAGCCTTATAAGCAATACAGCCTTATAGTTAGGGGTGTTATAGAGGCTTTGCAGTGTATGTTTAATTTTCGCCGATTATAATTTTCCCCGATTTACATAGTACTGCCAATTGCACAACTGAGAGATGAATAGAGTCTGACTTTTGTGCCTAAACCTTGTATTGATTGATTGATAATCCATTTTTACTTAATTTTCGGGGTTTTTTTTCACACTGAAACCACAGGGAAAATTAACCATTTTATCAGGTAATTAATAGTGTTTAAGCTGGGGGGTATGGTAAAAACTATGCATAAACGGAAAGAGTTGAATCCACTAATAATTTGCAACTCTTTCCGTTTAAGAACTTTCATTCGTCAACTACATGGGCTCTTGATGTGCATGACTGCGTGATGTGAATTTTGAACTCTTTTAGTAAAAATATGGTGCATTTGTTTGGCAGGTGGTGTTGGGAAGACATCTTTAATCCTCTCTCTGGTCAGTGAAGAGTTCCCCGATGAGGTAATTGAGGTTTGCACAATTTTCTTAACGGTAGATGATTTAGTTTACGATTATTATCTTGAACACAAACAAGTAAAGAAATGACATTGTTAAATGGTTAATGTTGCTGTTGCATAATCTTAACTGTTGCCGCCTTGCTACTTAAAGTAGTGTTCTTAAATAGTCTATAATTAGACTAACTATATAATTAGTCTTACTGTCACCAAACTACCAATACCATAGATGAATCCAGGGTAGTGTTTACAAACATTGATAATAAAGGACACCTCCACAAGCTGTCTATTGTTGCCTCCACAAGCTGAGTATGCGCATATTCATTTGCATATCATTATAAATAATTGGTCTATTGAGTATTGACAGTCAAATAACTGTTATTTCATTGGTCAATCCTCGTTCAAATCGGCCATGTGCTCCACAAAAGTGTGTCCAATATGGCCAATGAGTGATTTTCGCTCCATTCATCGTCAATATCCATCACCAGTTTGCAAGTCTGAGACGAGGTACCCACAGTTGTCAAAACATTGTGCTACAGATGATACAACAGCCCTAGTAGACTTAAGCACAGATGGACAGGTAGTTCAGACCAAAAGTAAACGAAAGTGGATGGTGGTAACTGACTGACTGGGGAAACTGAAATAGCACTGTACGTGGACAGTATCAACAGGTCAACTACCATGCCTCACGACAGCAAAAATAAAATAAATATATGTGTGCATTTATATACCACACTTTCAGAATATGTCCATGTTGCCATGCAGGTTTGTGCGCCCGGGAAAAATCCCACGAATGGTCTCAGCCTAGGCACTAACCCGCAGCCGAAGAGCCCGTCGATTGACAGAAACTGGCGTGCTAACCACCACACCATGAGCGCACGTTTTAGGGGTAGAAGTCAGCAGAATTCCTATGAAAGTTACCCAGCCCCAGTTGCTCATTGCGCAATTTTGCTAATAAATTGTTTGAGAAAGGTAGCGGTAAACGTTCCTTGTTCACGACAATTCCAGTAACAAAGGAAAAACACCAGACAAAGTTAGGTGATGCCAGAGGCTCGAACCTGCAACCTATGGATCACCAGGCGAATAGCCGAGTACTGTACCACTGAGCTACTACCTCACAAAAATACAGCATAATATACACTCCATTGCAAAAAAAACCGAACGGGTAAAAATTGTACACGTATTTGTTGTCATAAATCAAGAACTAGGGTAGATATTCACACTATCTCTTCCACAAATGTTATACATGAAATGGTAAAGCAAATTTTGTGTCACTTTTTGAGGTCAAGGTCAAAGGTCAACCAGAGGTCACATTTTTCTTGGAAGTGGACTTTTTTCATATGACGTAATTTTTCATGATCTAGATAAGGTATATGGATTATTTTTTGTACGTGAGTTGGCAAGTGGCCATACATTCATAGTTTATATTTTCAAGGTCAAAGGTCAACATATCAAGGTCATGTGACCACCTTGAAA
>WNLI01175984.1:0-11836 GCA_025802215.1 Wirenia argentea | reverse complement strand
GGGGGGGGA
The DNA here is from genome assembly GCA_025802215.1 of Wirenia argentea. Classification (NCBI taxonomy): domain Eukaryota; kingdom Metazoa; phylum Mollusca; class Solenogastres; order Pholidoskepia; family Gymnomeniidae; genus Wirenia; species Wirenia argentea. The sequence continues at coordinate 11,827 of WNLI01175984.1, read as the reverse complement.
AGAATGAGGTAAATGGCGGCGGGGGCTTGCCCCGGGGTTTGGGTTTTTTCTGTCTTCCCCCCCCCCCCCCCCCCCCCCTCCACCAAGGCAATGTTCTCCACTGATTTCTCCCATACTTGGGATTTTTATAATCCTTCGAGTCCTCGGCTATAATGGTCGAGTCATTTGAGGCGTGGTGATTCGCACACCTTGACCACTTGTTTGGTCCGACGCGACTCATCCGGTGCGTAAATTACCTAAGCTAGAGAACATCGAGAACAAATTCAATAATAATAAAAAATGCTTCATCATCGTCAGATCAACCTTCAAGCTTCGTGCCGTTGACCATTCGCTGTTTAGCCATGCCAGTCATATACCTGCCTGTGAAATCATGATACATAGACTATACCTGACAAATACTGGTGTCCTTGGAAATCCTGAAGATTTATTGCCGTTTAGCCTATTTTTGAAGGTGAAGGTTCATCAATTGCAGATATCATAAAATACTAAACCTTAACTCAATGTTCCACAAGAAACTGTATGGGTTTGAAAACATCACACAATAGACGCATTCCCATGCACACATTCACGTGATGGAGTTTTGAGTTTCAGATGTATATGGCTTTAGCACAAGCTCCAATGCCGCCTATCTCCCTCCCAGCTAGCCACACACCATCAAATGTTAACTTAGTCCTTTGGACGAAAATAACACCGGGATGCAAGAATACCCTATAATCTGGGTTCGTAGCCTCATATGTCGGCCTATTGTGGTGTTCATATTATTCCTAACCCTGTTGTGATGCGAGTTTGTTGGTTCCAGCCTGTGCGCTAATGATGCCCTCTCCCGCCCTCAACTGATCGAGGGAGAATTGTTTTCGGTCTGGTGTCGTGGGTTTGGGTCCGCATACTGGGCCGTTGTAATTGTATCTCTGAGCCTGGTGACAGAAAAACATATTTTTATGGTTTACAATGGTACAAAATTTGAAAAATATTTATGATGGTAGATGAGGCTCGGCCCGCTCGGGTTTTAAATTTTTATTTGTTGTCAGGTTACTCTTCAGCTACATGTACGTAGCTAACCGGCTTGTTCAGTAAAACGTAAATGGAATTTAAATGAAGTTTTAATCGACAAAACTTCGAAGTTGGTATGTGGAACTTTTACGTTTGCAATCATCATCATTAACTACGGCTCTCATATGGTCATGGCACATGTTGCCCGATCGGGGACTCAGTATGAATACTGCACTCCGCAGCCCTGTAGAGCCCCCAAAACCAAGTCCATTCGCCTGGTTCAAGAATGGTCACGAGGCCTATACGACCGTTCCTCGCTCTCCCGGTCGAGCTCTCCGAACCAACTCGAGAGAATCGAGTCTTGTCAGACGCTTACAAATATTTTCATTATTTCCTTGGAGTGATAATTTATTATACCAAATACTACAATATCATCACTAACCTCTGAGCCTAACTGTAATATTGTCGATATGACCATGTTCATGTTTTTGGCGTCGTACAAGTCTCCTGTATTGAAGGCTGAATCCCTAGGTACGCCAAAAGATGAGATGGCTTTGAGAAATTTTTCGATATTTTCCATCTGAAATGATAATTTTGTTGTATATTTTTACCAAAAAAATAACCTTTTCTACTTTGGTAATTGTATAAGCATGGGCTGGTAGTCGTTTTCCATCTTCTAGAGAGGCAAGCTCCAGAAGTAAGTACATGAGTACAGACAGGATTGTTGAATACGGATCGTACGCTCTTAATAATATCCAAACCACGTGGGAAAACAGATGAAAATCCTTAAATAGGGTATGCATGTATAGGCCGACGCTAAACTACTACAACAAAATTATAACAATAACATTTCTATGTAGGCCTACCGACTTGACACTTACACAAGACATTTACACTAATACGAGGCCTACACATAGATATCACCAACAGCTGCATGGCGAGGCAGTAGGCTTAACATACGTGGGGAAAATCCAATATAACTAGAGGGAAATTGAGAGTCCCACTTCAGCAGCATTCTGTCAATGGAAGTCATCGACGGTAGGCGTGGTTAACCTACTTCGGCGGTGTGGTTGACCTACTTTTGATTTCGACTGTTATTTGACCTACTTAGCTGTGCCATTGTTATCTGACAGGTCTCCGGATATTATTATACTGATAACGTATTAATACCGGGTGAGGTATTCTCCGGGATGGGATACCCCGGGGGTTATACAAGACATAGGTCCTAAAATGGGACCTATTTCACAACCCAGGTCCCAAAAATTGGACCTAATTTCACAGCCTAGGTCCCAAAAATTGGACCTCTTTCACAACATAGGTTCCAGGTATAAAGATGTGCAGAATGTGTAATTGCTTTTGCAGTTTTGCACACAACTTACACATATTTGCACATGCCATGCGCATAATTGCACATAACATGCACATAGTTGCACATAACGTTCACATAATTTTGCAGATGCAGTACAATAAATATGCACAAAGATGCATAAAGGTGAAAAAATATGCATAAAGATGCAAAAATATGCATAAAGATGCAGAGAGATGCATAACGATTTTCGGGACCTACCTGTGTAATAATTACCGTAATAAGTCCCACTTTTGGGACCTAGGATTGTATAATTAATTTAATTTAATTTAATATAAACCACGTGGTACCCCCTCCCGGAGTATCCCGTTTCCGGTATTAATACGTTATCAGTGCGTACTAATTTCCGAAGGTCAGCCAACAATGGCACATCTAAGTAGGTCAAATAACAATCGAAATCAAAAGTAGGTCAACCACGCCGCCGAAGTAGGTTAAGCACGACTACCGTCGACGACGTACAGTAGGGTCACGTGACAGAAAGGTGCTGAAGTGGGACTCTCAATTTCCCTATACTAACATAAATTTATCTACTTCATTATTGGAACCTTGAATGACCACTAAACTAAATGATAGTCTAGCTACTAGCCATTTTGAAGGGTATGTGACTTTTTGCTGCTTTAATGTCGCAGGAACGTGCACCGTCTGGTAAATTGTCCAATCCAATTCTGTTAAATAAATCTGAGACCAATCTGAAATGAAATTTAAACATTGGTAAATTACTTAGATTTTATTTCATTGCAATGAAAAATCCAGAAACATGACATTGTAGCCTAGGTAAGTACAAACTACAGTAGCTAGTGTTGGTCCATTACATTTTTTTTTACAATTTACTACTGTATTAAATTTTAATATAAACATTTATGACAATAATTTAATACGACAATTTACGAAAACTTAAATTTACGAAAATTTACGAAAATTTACGAAAATTTACGAAAATTTACGAAAATTTACGAAAATTTACGAAAATTTACGGAAATTTACGAAAATTTACGAAAATTTACGAAAATTTACGAAAATTTACCAAAAGTTACCAAAATTGGCGAAAATTTACGAAAATTTTACGAAAATTTACAAAAATTTACCAAAATTGGCTTTTTTGGTTAATTTATGTAAAGTAATTTTACGTATATGGAGGAAGATAATTTACGCCTTATAAGAAACTTATGCTACAAATATTTATGTATGGTTTGGAATTTTTTGTGTACGCCAGTCAATATAAATATTATTATTGTAAGTTGTGATACATACTGTAAGAGAATAACACCATCTTTGAGATTCTTCTCGACTTGTAGAGCTGCTACTCCGACGTCGATTCCCAGCATTTGTTGGATCCAGTCCTGTACTTCAATGGCTTTTGTTTGGTCATACTTGCCCATGATCTGTGAAGTAGGTCAAATTATTATTACTAGATTCCATCTGGTGGATATTATAACATTGAATGTAAATTATCCAGGCGTGAATTTTCTCGATATCCAATTTACACATTTTCGTCATAATCCTGTGGAATAGAGTGATTAGATACATGATATAATAAATGAAACAAGTTTATGTACTCAGTAATAAACAAAATGCATATATCATTTTATGAACGTTCCAACTACACGGGTACGTTAAGGTCAAGGTCAGGTTCTTGCGATCAGTATTACAGAAATGTCAATCATACATGGACCATGGTATGTAGAAGCATACTCTATGTCTATGTGTATGTCTATCAGATTAATTCCTAAAGGACTTGGCAGTCCATCAGTGTGTTTCAATTGTAAAATACAATAATTGTAGTTGCTGAAATGTATTTTTTTTTGTAAGGAGACGATTTATAGCAGCAATAACAACGTTGAAACGTATAGCGTTATTGTTATAACCACTTCACATCATAAGGCATTTATGGCGGCACTACTGTGCTATAGTCCTTTAATTGGCCAGAATTCCAAAGATTCCGTGAAACAGCATTGTAGCACTGTAGTGTAGCAAACCATCAAATTTGACGTTAGAAACGTACATGTAATCTGTACTCTATGTAACCGGAACAAGTATGCCACAGGTGCGCTAGTTGTCTTATAGTGTTGCAGATTAGCATTCTCTATAGTGAGATATAGTCCAGGTATACCTACAATAATAGAAAAAACCCTGAAAAAACACCCAGTTACGTAATGCTTGGTATAATGTACACTTCGCCTGAGAGGTAAAAACAATATTTTATGTGGCAAAAAGGAACAAAAAGATGATAGAACAAATATATTATTATATAATTCTTGCGTAAATTTATTTAAAAAAACCACTATCTTATGATACTGAAGTAGCTTAATCGAAATTATCCATATGAAAATATTTTTAGTATTTTCTGTAAATATTGGAGTAATAAAACGTATGTAATAACGGTACGCGTTATGTCCATGTCAAACTATTATGTCCATGTCAAATCATTAGAATAATATAGTAATTATAATATAGACATTAATTCCTGAATATTATATTCAACTCCTTGATTGCCAAAGACGTAATATATATGTAACATATATACATCATGGGAAGATGCAATTAATTATCCTGACAGTCAAAGAGTTAATTGGGTGGGTGTGTTATTATTTTTCTTATTCCATGACTGGTCAAACCACGATTCAGACAGACTGCTAGTGGTCTAGAGGAAACACGAGTTGACTTTGCAACGATTCAGTGATCGGGTGCTTTCAGAAATCCATGCGCACGACAAGCCGTCAGAAAAACAGCGTGACTGTGACAATTATAAACTCAACCAATCGTTCACACTCTCACTCACTCGCTATCTCAATCAATCGATAGACCAATCGATGATAATACATTATACATCAATCGCTCAATTAGTCAAGCAAACAGTCAATTTATACACCATGTAATCATTCTGGTCGTGAATCAATGAATAACTCACTTAGTCAATCAATCAATCAATCAATCAATCAATCAATCAATCAATCAATCAATCAACCAATCAATCAATCAACCAACCAACCAACCAATCAATCAATCAACCAACCAGTCAATCACCCAACCAACGAGGTAACCAACAAAATGGACACATGAACGAACGAAGTGGTATAATAATGCTATTATACCGATCGTACAAATGCTACAAAAACGAAAAACGAATGAACGAGTGCCGTCACCAACGTACACACACTTCCTCCCCCATATACACCCCCTGGCGTAATCTCGCGAGGTCTCGCGTAATCTCGCGAGATCTCGCGTATTCTCGCGTAATCTCGCGAGATCTCGCGTAATCTCGCGCAGCTACATGAAAAGCCCAGGCCTCGAATCCCCTAGACGCGGTGACTCGGCTATTGTACGCTATAATCACAATGTCGCGTGTAGGTGTTAACTGCTCGCCGTAGCTGTGTTCAAACGACACAGGGAGTATAAAACGCACGTAAGGTTCGTCGTCAGCCGTATGTATCCGAACGTATATGCAAGTTACTTTGCGCTCAAAATGTGGCTTTAGTAATAATTCCAACACAAATAGAGCCGAGCTTACTTTGTGTATTATAATAGGTTTCAATGGATTATAGGCCCATGGTATTGCACATGCGTATTGGAACAATAGGTCTTACAGCAGAGATGTTTAAATATTCCTCTGACGTTGTTGTAAATAATATGGTGCATATCATGAATTACCTATTCGCTAAGGCTACGTTTCCAAAAGAATGGCCCCGTTCAATTATTGTGCCCATTCCCAAAAAACCTAACCCGCGTACCACTGATGACGTCAGGGGAATATCAATTTCTAGGCAATATGGCAAATTTATGACGTCAATATTTAACAAGCGAATTATGACGTGGATGAATTAATGTAGACAAAACCAAAATTGTAGTGTTCGAAAAACGGAAGTCAGCCAGTAGAGATTAAACTTGGACATACGGTGATAAGAAAAGTGTGTGATGACTATAATTACCTAGGTACCATTTTAAATTTCAACGGTTGCTACAATAAGTTTGTCTCAAAGATGATAGGCCTATATTTTTCATCGTCGGTCCCAAAACAAAACATTGTAGTCACGTGATCGTATAAATTATGATGGGATATTTGTTTGGCTACAGAATGTGGATACAGTACAGTTTAAAACTTAAAAGCACAATATAAAATCAATGTTTGTGTGATATTGATCACGAGTCGATGAATGTATTTGTACAGCTATTTACAGGATTCTTGACACCATCCACATCGTGTGTGACACACGATACTGTAGGCCTACCAGTATCATAGGCCATGGAAAGCTCATGCAAATACGATGTGTATGGTACAGTAAGACTTTAGTGTAAGTATAGGCTATGGTACGTGTATGTGTGTGTGATAGGTGCATGATAGGCATATATTGATTAGTCTATGTTAATTTACCACCTGAGATTACGGATAGTTTAGAAATTAGAATGTATTGCGATGCTATATAGGCCTACATATTAAGACATCTAGATTCTACGCCATCATCCGGCTCATATATAGGCTATTATGCTACTGAAGTTATAACAGTAATTCAACTTAGCCGGGCTAAATCACGATAGGCTAAACGATAGCTTAATAATGTAGTCATCACGAGGAATGTAACCATTTTGACAGGCGCTATTCGGTATACATTATTAGAGACATAGATAACCCTGATTCCCGTACCAATCAGTTACATTTGGAAGTATATATTGTACGGGCAATAGCCTCATTATGAAGAATCTCGGACCTCTTCCATGATACAATCATCAGCAAAGAAGTAACAAGACCATGTACTGGTTTGGTCATTGATGTAAGGTGTGCTAATCACCTAGATGACAATGTCACATATAGTCTATGTGTCATACTTTATCGTTGCACCTGTGCATTATTGTCATTGCGAAATTCACATCAACCACGAAATTGAATGTCACACCTTTGGCAATGACCCTATTATACGACTTATGGAGCGAGTTGGTTATGCGTTTGGAGCGAGTTGGTAACATTTGTAGGGCGAGTTGGTCTCATCCGAGTGGGGCGAGTTGGTTATGGAGCGAGTTGACTTTTTGGCCCTTTGGCCCCAAATTCTGGGTGGAGCGAGTTGGTTTTGGAGCCAGTTGGTCTTAGAGCGAGATGTCTTTGGAGCGACTTGGTCTTGGAGCGAGATGTCTTTGGAGCGAGTTGTCACGCAGCCGTATAGACACGGCTGTCCAGTTGGAATGCATACTGACCAAAGCCCCTCTCTTATAACTTGACCATTTTCTGTGTTCTCAATGCATAGACACGGCTGTGTGCTTGTAGTACGTACTGACCAAGGCCCCTCTCTTATAACTTGACCATATTTTACGTTCTCAATGCATAGACACGGCTGTGTTCTTGTAGTACGTAGTGACCAAGGGCCATCTCTTATACCTTCACGGTGAATGGTGTGTGAGTTCTCAATGTATAGACATGGCTATCCAGTTGAAGTATGTACTGACCAAAGCCCATCTCTTATAACTTTACCATATCGTGAGTTCTCTATGTATAGACACGGCTGTCCGCTTGCAGTACATACTGACCAAAGCCCATCTTTTAAAACTTGACCATATCATGAGTTCTCTATGCATAGACACGACTGTCCAGTTGGAGTATGTACTGACTAAGGGCCTTCTCTTCACGATATTCTGAGTTCTCAATGCATAGACATTCTTCTAGTCTCTTATAACTTGGCCATATTGTGAGTTCTCAATGCGTAGACACCCCTGTCCAGTTGGAGTGCATACTGACCAAGGACCATCACTATCATGCGATGATCGTTATTCCCCCTGCCATTGACATATCTGTCCAATACTTCAGTGACTACGTATCGCTCCAGTTAAAGTGCTTAAGTACTGACCAAGGGTCACATCTTATAACCTAACCAGTAACTATATTCGCAGTATCATAGACATGAAGTTGTAGTACAATACTGAACAAGTGCCGTCTCTCATAACCTGAACATATTCTCAATATCATAACATGGCTGTCCAGTTGGAGTACATTCTGACCAAGGACAACATTAATTTTGTATGTAATTCACTATTCAGTGAGTAAATCACTGTAAATGTAAGAATCCCGTTTCTTTAAATAGTGAGCAAGACCATGTTATTGTCATTTTATCTTCAGAATGCTCAAAGACGAGTTGACCAATAGGTCGAGTTGACTTGGAAGCTAGTTGACCGATGGGTAGAGTTGAACTGCCATAGTATCTTCCAGCCTACATTTGTCTACATAACTGTCTCACCACAATACAACAGAGACCTAATCATGTCTGCTCCGAATGGGTTTCTATCACGAGTATTGTTTAAAACCCATCCATTTTCATTCCGAGAGTCTGGTCTCTCTCTGGAGATTAATCTTTGATTAGAGCCTGTCTGGTCCGGATGTGACAGCCAGCGCTGTAGTATTAGAGGTATTTATCCAAATAGAACTTGTTAAATATATGCATACAATCCCAGTAGGTCCATCAGTTCAAGATGGTGATTATTTTTAGAGTACAATCAAATACTGTATGTTAAAAGGTCTTGTGGGTGCATACTGTTTTTTATTAAACTGATGTGAATATATAAATGGGTTCCATGGATGGCTCGTGCAAAAAATGACAAAATAATGTAGGACATGATTGATGTACAGGTAACATCTAAAAATGGGGTGTACTAATTCTTACATCATAAATTTTCCATGTAACTTTTACCTGCGGCATTTTTACCTACTTTGATAAATTTTGCCAAAATACCTGCGGCATATTTACCTGCGGCATATTTACCTATGGCATATTTACCTACGGCATTTTTACCTGCGGCATTATTACCTACGACCGTGCTGACTCGTGTTTGTGTCATGGTCGCGTTTTTAATCATATTCGTATCACGATCGTGGTTTTGTCAAGATCAAGGTCGTGTCATGACGGTGTTTCTGTCTTGATCGTGCTTGTGTCGTCATACAGCCATACACCACTCGGCGGTACAGGCCCTGAATGCCACAGAATGATGACTTGTGCTTATGTAAATGTCAGTTACCTCATGTCTCCACGGTATGAATAATATTGATTTTCCCTTCGGATTCTCTGAAAAATGAGTTTCTACACATGCAGCTTACGTAACAGACATTTATAACGTTTACGGTAAAGTCGTTATCGTGTAAATTTCCTCACGCCTCATCATGGTGTAATGTTTGCCGCGTCAATGTGATATTATTAATCCAGTATTGTAGCATCGATTGAGTCTTGTTTGGTGACATCATAGTATGTAAGAGATGTCATATTGGCACTGTATCTAAAAGTTTATGTTGTGTTACTGGTAGATAATGTTATACTGTACACCCTGTGGGCTCATGGAGTAGTTGTCAGCATGCTGGTTCCTGTCAATCGATGAGCACTTCGGCTGCCGGTTCGTGCCTAGGCTGCGACCATTCTTGCATGACATGATGGCAACATGGACAGATTCTGAAGGTGTGGTATATAAATGCACAATTTTTTTTTACACCTTTGCTATAAAAACTGTTGTTCTAAAATATCTTTGTTGTTGCTGTTTACAACAGTGACGTGGTATGTTTCTTACTGTTCACAACTTACTACAAAAAGTCAAAAATATACATGGGCGAGACCAGATTTCCATAATCATGCTTCTAGCCTTCTACTGCATCACAGGGGACAGGGACTGTTATTGCAACATTATATATTGCTGGTGATATAACCCTCATATGATATATCCGAACCTACTGTATGATATAATCAGAAACATTGTCATTTGTCATATAATCCCATTCGTAATAGTTTAATATATTTTCTGGGTCATCGCACATGATTAAGAAACGCTGTTTGGCCACCGGTTACTTTCGCTGTAATGGAAATATGAGAATTGAGTGTCCCTCAGGCCATGTGGGATATATCCTGTGTAATTTGATATACAGGAGACATTATAGCGGATATAGAGCCATCAGGAGTTAGGATGATGATTGTGTTGTATATCTTGCGATATTTTTCATTGATTTTCCAACATTGATCAGAATAACATATACAATTTCGTCACTGTTTCTATAACTGTGAAACTAATTATATTGATCTGTTTCTCTTTTTTGATAAAAATTACGCAAAACAAATATTTTTGTCATGTCGGGTTCACTATAATCCATAGGCTAGCTGCTTCAGTGCTTCACATTTTCAAGTTCAATTCATGCCGTTTTTTTCTCACAAATATTCGCTAGGGCCACCTTATTCGCTTAAGGGAGGCACGTAATTTAAAGTTTAAACCACATAACATAACCTCGTTGCCTAGCGATATCCTTTGTATTATCCATTTAAATATTTATTTTTGTAACAAAATGATTGTCATGCTTATTTGCTAGAGACATAAACAACAATGATCATTATAAAGCGTAAGTGCTCATAAGTGGTTCTATATTGTTCTTGTCTACATGTATATTTATTTCTCAGACAAAAATGATATAATGTGATATAAATGATATAATGTAAAATAATGTTATCTAAATTGCAACAGTTATCCGGCATATGCCTTAAATTAATGAAATTATTCTCAAATACTGTATCTCTGTCATTCAAGTAAAAGTCAACTTGCCCCAAAAAAATTGCTCCTTCTTTCAGGTGAACCAGGTCGGGTTGTGAGTGCTGAGTGGATCTGCCAATAATTTTACTCGGAGGTGCTGCCAATTGGCATCAGGGTCAGTTTGACACATTGACTCAGCCTAGGACCACCGGTCAATCATAAATTTTGAGTGAACGTTGATTCCATCATGCAGTCAGATCATATGCATAGTTTGGTGGAAAGGTTTTGACTTTATACGGTAGAGGATAAGTAATTTTAATTTCCTAAATTGTGTTTACCCAGTGAGTGTCAGGTATGTCAAAGTCAGTCATTTATACATTTATGTGTGGGTGTTTGCTCTATAAATTTTGTTGGTGATGCATTTAACTCCTCCACTACCAGTACTGAGTACTCTCATATGCCATAATTATGATGTGTGTATATATACATACACCTCATTGGTAATCAAGGAGTTAAATATGATTTAGTAATGCTGCACACTTCAATAACAGTTACATAATTGTTATGTAATGACGTAGTAAATAATGTTCATTGGGTATTATGCATTGTAACTATTGTTTAATATGTAATTAGGCATGCTTCTCTGTATCCTATCATATGATGTGTTTTTTATTGTTTGGGTGTGTTTTATCACTCAAACATCAGCTTATTTTAAACACAAAATTTCGCAATGTGTGTAAATATTTTGTGTGTGGGTATGTCACATGGGTGTGTGTATGGGTGTGTGTAAACTGTAAAGGTATGCGTAAAGGTATGCATGGTTTGTGGGGTGACATTCGACAGAGTTAGGTGTCACACTCGGGGCTTTTACGTACCAAATTATGCAACAAATTTGTATTTGGCTCTAAAAATTTACGTTTAACTCATTGCCCCATGGCACTTGGCTATGGTTCCCCCATGTTGACGACATTTGACGCCCCCTCTCATCTCCAT
>WNLI01175873.1:0-13952 GCA_025802215.1 Wirenia argentea | reverse complement strand
GGTAGCACTCCCTTGAAATGAGTCGCACTTACACATGCCACACTAGGATGTGGTCGTATTCCACTAAGGAATAAAACCCTCAGCTACTATTGGTGTGGGATTAGGAGGGGTGAGTGGTTAAGGTTATTGTGGTTGGGGTTAGGGTGTGGTTATTGTAAGTAAAATACGGTATATAGAATTTATAAACATGATATGTTTATGGAGTATTTTCCAAGAATACGTCTAATTCTGTTTGTGTCATATATAGATCGTGGACTCACGATGTTAGAGCGTCTGCGAAGCGTGAGTTCGAGGCTGTTATTTGTTTGGATTTCCCCGGGCTTTCCTCCGCATTTGAGACATGTACATGACCACATGTACAAAAGTGAATGTGCGGCAGTCTATACCAAATGCACATATTTATTTAATATTCAACCGGGTAAAATGTGTTTATTACATGGGAATAAGCACGTATGTACTACGCCGCACTCACCTCCCGTGTCCCCCTTCGCCCCTCTGTCCCCCTTCAGTCCCGGTGGTCCCCTCGGCCCTTGTGCTCCTTCCGAACCCTCCGTCACACGACCTGTATCACATATAATGTTCTGTGTATTCTTGGACAAGGTACGTTTCGATTACTTAGGCCTACCATCGGGTTTAACAGATACTATTTCATGGATGCTTTATTCTCTATTCTTGCATGGGCAAGTTCTTCACATACCTAACATAACCTAGTTTCACAGATTTTGTTGGTGCAGGATATATATTGCCAATTTGCCACACAACTTCTTATCACACCATTCTATGTATGTATGATCTAGTCTACGTATGTACTGTATGGGCAGTATAGGACAGGTGCTGCAAATTATAGTCTGGTTTTACGGACAATATACATGTATGTCGTTCACACTTATTGTTTCATAATATTATAATCGTGTATCATCGTGTAGGACATGCCTGGGCAATTCGCAATGGGCAAGGGGCTTTACCAAACTTTGTATCTCATTATAATTATTGAATATTATGCCCTATCATGACATTGTATGCTTGGGCAATGTACAATACAGTATAATACATCCTACTGTACACTCCCTACATTGTGCCGTGATGCCATCATTAGCCTATATCCGGTCTACATGCACATGTGTTATAATCTAACCTGGAATCCCAGGTACACCAGCATTCCCCTTGAGGCCTCTCATACCTGTCAATGGTTCACAACATATTACGACATACTCCTATATACGAACATAGAAAATGGTTGTAGATATTCAAAATGGCCAAAATAATGTCCGCTAACATTCAGAATGGATACATGTATCCTTGGGCAAGCACACGAAGTTTCAGACAAAAAAGTCACACGAAAAGCGATTTACAAAAAAGGAATACTTTCGTGAGAAAAAAATTACAAAACAACTTCGTAAAGTTGGTATAGGTCTAGTTCATTTTATACAATTTTATGCATAAAGTAACTAAATTAAACAACAAAACGTACCGGTACATAACTTGTGTAAAATGAACTAGTTTCTAATGATGTTTGACAAGGTAGTCTCAATATTATAGATACGAACCTGGCTGTCCGTCATAGCCGGGAAAGCCAATGAGGCCACGCGTTCCCTTCTCTCCTTTCTCGCCGGCTGTTCCTTTCGCACCTGGTAGTGTTAGTGTATTAGTATGTTAGTTAGTGTTAGCATTTTCGTGTTAATTGCAGGATAGTTAGTTAATTACAGTGGTTAGAAATGGGTCATTGCGTGGTTAGTTAGTGTTAACGACTGCGTACATGTATGTGTCCATCATGCATAGCCGGGAAAACGGATGAGGTCACGGGTTCCCTTCTCTCCTTTCTCGCCCGGTGTCCCTTTCGCACCTGGTAGTTATAGTATTTTAGTATGTTAGTTTTCGTTAGTATTTTGCAGGTTAGTTAGTTAATTACTGTGGTTCGAAATTGGTTCATTGCGCGGTTAGTTAGTGTTAACGGGTGAGTAGGCTACGTGTGTCCGTCATATAGCCGGGAAAGCCAATGAGGCCACGGGGTACCATTTCTTTTCTCTCCCGCTGTCCCTTTCGCACCTGGTAGTATTTTAGTGTTAGTTGCAAACTTGCAGAGAGAGTTTCTATACCTATAGTACGTAGTACTATTCTATATAATGCTTTATAGGAACTCTAGTTGCAGGCGGTATACGTATGTATTATGTATGGTACTCACACGTGCAGTTGCTGGCGCCGTATTGTACCATTTCACCGACCTCCCCCTCCTCCCCCTTGACTCCCCGATCACCCTTTGGCCCCTCCGGTCCCGGTCTCCCCGGTTTACCCCTCCGCCCCCTCTTGCCTCGCGCACCCCTCTCACCCGGCTCGCCATCTGTACCGTTGTACCCCGGTTGGCCGTCATCGCCTGTACAGTATACGAAAAATACAAATAGCCAACGTAATAGGATTTCAATATACATTGTCCAAGTGAACAAATCAAAACAAAATTACTATAGTTCTAAGATAATACTCGAGATGACACCTGCAGACATCGTACCGGTATACAATAACATATTTCTGTCCATCTCGGATAGCCTACCATATCGGCGAACGTTGCTTCCACTGTATAAAATTATATGGGCCTAAATTGAATTCCCTAAAACTGTAAACCTAAGAACTTTTTTGAGATCGGCAAGACCTACATAGAGGGTGATTCAATAAAAAGTATACCGGAATGACAGGGCCATATCTCGTTAAGTATATGAGGAATCATAGAGATTCATATAATGCTGGAACGAGGAACCATTTCCCTTTCCAAAAATATAAGAAATACTAAAATCCTCCCAAAACAGACGAAGTTATAGTCAATTTGCCGAAGACTCTAGTTCGCAGTCCCAGAATTCACAGCCTCAGAGCCAAAAACCAACCAAACCTAAAGTACAAAGAAAGAAAATTGATGTATCTAAGAACAAAACAATAACTAAATCAGTACCTCCATTATCAAAGCTGAAACAAACTGTAACAGAATCCGTTGATAATGTGAACGTTGATGTCAAAGAATACAATGGATTTAAGAATAAACTGATGACGGTACTGGAGAATCTAAATGAAAAATTGGAGGACGTGGGTGGTATCCGGGATGAAATGAGACGACTCAAAGAAGCGTTTGATCTAATGAAACTAACGTTGGAATCGAGGGTTAACGAGCAAGAGTCCCAAATCAAGTCGTTAACCGCAGAAATAGTCGTCGTTAAGGAGGATTTTGACGCTCACAAACGGGATAGCGCGCACCAGATTGAAGAACTGAAATCATCAAACGCGATAACGACGGAATTAATGAACAATCGGTTCACAGACATGCAAAAACAGATTGACGAGTTACTTGTCCAGCTGAACAATACGATTGTTGCCCCCGCTAATACCCCAGTTACCGCGTCAGTTAACCCACCGCCGTCCGACACGCGACCGACCATTGAACACTCACGGTTGAGCGACGCCGACATAGCGGATATTACGGACGAATTAGACGAGATACAACAATACACCCGTAGAGAGTCGATCCGTATTCATAACCTGCCATATGAATGGAACGAACACTTACACCACAAATTAATCTACATGTTCAACATGATTAATATTCGAGTCGAACCACGTGACATTAGCGTTTGCCACAGGGCAGGACCTTGGAACCTAACAAATCGGCATGTTCTTGTTCGGTACGTGAACCGTAAGTTTGTCAAGTCTGTCACAGAGAACTCGTATCTATTGAGTGTATGCCCAGAATCGTACTTTCAGAATGTCGTAATTAACGAGGACTTGACTGGTCGTAGAGCGTCAATGTACCAACTTATCCGACGCCACCGAAATGTGAACAATTGTTACATCACAAATGGAAAGATAATCTGTGAACTCTCTAACGGTACAACGAAAAGTGTCGAATTCACGCGTGACCTACCGTCGATCGGAATTACAATGAATGAGTACGAGAGACATTGTATCGCTAAACAACGCAATTCTCGACCTGGTGACCGTAACACGCGACAACAGATGTTCAGTAACCGCCCATTCGTTGATCGTCGTTGTTGATGGGACAATTATCGGAAGAACGACGCGCGGAATAATCGCAATAACGATACATATATATATATATCACAAATATGTAAGTAACTGTTCTACTCAATCACTTACGACCAAACATGTAAATAATATCGTACGTGCTGTGACAAACACTGACTGTGATCAGCCATGCGAGGACTTGACAAGTGACGTTTCACATTCCAGTACAATTATTCAACATACTGGACGTTTTCCCAACATTGTCATTGACAGTACAACACAGAACATAACGAACACTAACGATAAATTGGCAGACACTGCTGTTAATTCTACCTATGAACATAATTACCCGGTTAGCTATGGAAACATTTTCCAAAGTTCAATTAACGTGATATCCATTATATTGTATGAACATAGCTCAACAGTGATCTCGCCTGCGCGAAAAGTGTACAGCAATTATATTAGTGATTGCAATATCGTACCAGACACTGTTACTATTACCGATACTGTAAATAATATCAGTACAAACGATCCCGACACATTAGACGGAACTGAATGCAACATTGTAAAGTTAATTGGAAGTAATTATTTGCAAATACAGAAATTCAATGTAAATAGTACGGCTCCGATATGTTGTAATACGACCGAAAATGTAAATGTAAATAATAATATTACCACGTCATCTGTAAATAATTCGTATAAGGAATGCAAAATTGTAAATAAAAGTAGCTGTAAAAATGTGCGTGATAAAAATTCCACTGTAAATAATTTGATGTCAAATAATAATTCCAATGTAAATACAGCAGGTATGCATGCGAATGGTTCCAAAAATGTAAAACAAAATAAAAATTTTAAAGAAAAAAATGTAAATGAATCAGCTCATGTAAATAGTAATATAAACAATTATTGTGCCAGTACAGACACTATAAATGTAAATAAATGTGACGGTGTAAGTAAAAATATAATATGTGAAAATAATACTAGAATTTATGATGTAAATAGTATATGTAAAGACGATGATTGTAATATAAATGTAACTAGCACTGATAAAAATTATATAAAGTATGTACAAATTGATGACACTATTTGTGTAAATAATAATGACTCTAGCAATATTACCAATGATAATTTAAATGTTATTGATAATCACAGTGTAAATGATAATGTAATTTTCAGTAATGATACAAGTATTATTGCAAGTGATAATGTATGTGTAAATAATAACCCCAATGTAAATGATAATGTAGGATATAATGCTTTACGAAATAATGTGAAAGCAGCCACACCTTCCCCCAGCATTAAAATTTGTTCCTGGAATGTCCGTGGATTAGGCCGCTATGGCGACAAGACAAATGACAAAAATTTTATCCAGTTCGTATCAAAGTATGACATCGTATTTGCCTGTGAGACTTGGAGTCTCCCCAATAAAACCAAAACTGACATTAGTGAACATTTTCATACTCTTGTAAAGCATAGTCTAAAGTCAAAAGTCCGAGGTAGGGGAAGTGGTGGCTTACTAATCTGGTACAAAAAATATCTTCAAAATTATTTTTGTGAAGTTATTTATAATTATTCATTTTTATATGTTATAAAGTTGCACAAAGAATACATGTTAAATAATTATGATGTATTTATTATTTTCGTATATTTACCGCCAAATCGCTCTCCATTATACAAGTCCTACATTGACCCTGATTGTTTTACTATAGTAGAGAATATTATTGCTGATTTACTGTGCAGAGGCGAAGTCATTATTTGTGGAGATATCAATTCACGTACATCTAATTTAAATGGTCGTGAGAACTCACTTGGTAGTGACAGATACTTCAATATTACAGCCAATGATAGCATTCAGTTTAAACGTGTGTCAGCTGACTGTAATGCTCAAACGAATGGCTATGGTCAACGATTTCTGTCAATTTGTTATACTAACGACTTACATATTCTTAACGGAATAGAAAAAAGAGGTTTCAACAGTAGTGCATATACGTATATGTCAGAAAGGGGTGATCTTAGTGTAGTTGACTATGTTATATCAAGTCTATCTGTAATGTCGTCAATTGATACTTTTATTGTTGACTCGTTTAATGAATTTTCAGATCACACCCCATTGTGCTTCACTATTTTAACCAAAAATAACATAAATAAAACGTATAAAATGTATAAGCCGAAGCCTTTAGTGTGGAATAATGACTCTAAATGTCGCTATTTTAACTATCTTAAGGATAAAGTAACCAATGACAATGCTAAATCAGACGACATAAACGCCGAAGTGAAACGTTTTGGTGAATTGCTAAAAGGAGCTGCAGCAGCTTGCTGTAAACAAGACAATAAGCCAAAGACTGATTGGTTCAATGACAAATGCAAAATTGCTAGGGATACTTTTCTAGAATCAAAACGTTTATTTAATTTAAGCTTAATTAATAAAACTACATTCATTAGCAATAGAAGAACGTACACTAATATCAAGAAAAGCGAAAAACGAAAATATTTAATTAATAGAAAGAAGTACTTAGCTAGTATTGCGAAAACTAACACCAAGCTTTATTGGGCCGAACTGAAAAAGAACCAACGAAAATGTAATAGTATAACAAACATCCCGAAGACTGAAATCATTGGCCATTTTGAGCAATTGTACGGAACTGTACCACAGATTGGTTTTAAGTTAGCTGACGAGCCACCATTTGATCCAATCACCGATGACTTCCTGGACGCTCCGATCACTGGTGACGAGATCAGACATGTGATCAGGAAGCTTCGGTCTGGTAAAGGGGGAGCTGTAGACGGACTCACGTCGGACATGTTCCGAGAAATGCCAGACCAGTTAATCGATTATTTAGTTGTACTGTTCAATAATATATACGATAGTGGAAAATATCCAACTGAATGGAACAAATCCTCTATTGTCCCAATCCCTAAGGTGAATCCTCCAAAAACTGTTAACGACATTCGCGGTCTTGCACTATCAAGTGAATTCTCAAAAATTTATTCTTCGATATTAAATATCCGTATAATTAATTGGACTACAGCTAATAATGCAATAAATCTATACCAGTACGGCTTCAGACATGACCATCGAACTACTGACTGTATCTACATTCTAAATGGTGTCGTACATCAGAAATTGTATAACAAGAAGTCACTCTATACCTGTTTCGTTGACTTTAAAAAGGCGTTTGACCTTGTAAATCGTGATGCATTGATATATAAATTACGTAAGACTGGTTTGAGCGACAAATTAGTTCGAATGCTTGAATCAATGTATAATCAAGTTATTGCAAGCATGAAAGATGATAATAAGTCCGTTAATTTTGATATAAAATCTGGGGTTAAACAAGGTGAACCTCTATCGTCGATACTGTTCCTAATTTTTATAAATGATATTTCAATGTATATATGTGATGACGATATGGACGCTGTTGATCTCGGTAATATAAGTTTGAACACCCTCCTATATGCGGATGACACAGTTCTGATATCTGAGAGTCCAGAAGGTCTCCAGAAGCAGTTAGATAAATTAAGCAGTTATTGTAAGCTATGGGGGTTAACAACGAATGTATCTAAAACTAAAGTTCTTGTTTTCGGAACTAAAAAATGCGATAAAATTGGTCATGTCTGGAAGTACAATGGTGAGAATGTAGATATAGTTAACGAATACGTTTATCTAGGTGTAAATATGCAGTACAATGGGAGATTTGTTTCACACGTAGGAAAATTAATTGATAAGGGACGCAAATCATACTTCGCGAATAATTATTTATTTTTCAGTAATGAACTAAGTACTTGGTGTAAATTGGACTTAATCAAATCTCTTGTTATTCCGTGTATATCATATTCAAGTGAAATCTGGGGATTTTCTAACATAAGGAAATTAGAATTATTTCAGTGCAAGATTTTGAAACAATTGCTTGGTGTGAAACAGAGTACTCCCACTTGTGCTGTGTATGGCGAGTCTGGCTTCATGCCTCTGCACGTTCTCTATATGGAAAACATAATAAAATACTGGTTCAGAATCATGTGTAGTAATAATGTTGTAATAAGTGATGTGTATCAAAATAATATTGACTACGTAAATTCAACCCAAAATAGAAGTAGATTTAAATATGATTGGGGATTTAACCTTAAATGTCTCCTCGAAAAATTGGGATTTGGTTATCTTTGGGATAACCAATATGTTAATGTCTCACAAGATGTAATTTTTGAGCGAATTCGCGATCAATATATACAATCTTGGATTGATGATATAGAAAAGAGTTCTAAACTTGTTCTATATAAGTCAATAAAGACTTCCTTTGGCCGTGAATCATATCTAAACGATGTTAAAGTTGATAGCTGGCGGAAATGTATCACCAAAATGAGATGCAGTGCTCACTGCTTATCCATTGAGACCGGCAGATATGTTGATACTCGGCCCGAGCTCCGCCACTGTCCCGTGTGTAAATCAACGCACGTTGAAGATGAATTGCATTTCACCTTGATCTGCCCGTACTTCAGAAACATTAGGATGCTACTTTTACCTAAATTCTACACTCACTGGCCTTCAAAACATAAACTAATTTCTCTTTTCATTAACATCAATCCAAATATTTTAGGCAAATTTTTATACCAGTGTCATAAGTCTCGAAATGACTTATTGGCTCTTCATACTTAGTATATGTCGTCTTTTCATTTCTAGTTTTAAATATCATTTTTAGTTAATTAGGCTCTATATTAATTAATACTATTATATACAGTCCAGTTTTAAATAATTATTCTACTCCGTTGTATGCAGGCAACTATAATACGTTTTAATTGTAAATACTATGCATTGGGGTTACTATAATATTTTTATTTAATATTTGTGCGTTTTTATTATGTGTTGATATAGGCTACACTGTATATATCATTATTTTAATTGTTTTTACTGCTGTACATATTTTACGGTTATTTTATAAAGTTAGGCTACACGTTTAGGTTACAGGTTTAGGCTATACACCAATGAGTCACCATATTGTCTCAGGTGTTTTATTCTTTTATTCTTTTATTGTTTTTACAAATAAAGAATTTAAATTAAAGATTATATGGGTGGGTCATGCAACCAATTTTTACCTAACCCCAGAGTTTGTCCTAAAACTGCCACTTTGACACAATTCAACACTTTTTACCAAAAAACAACCCCTTTTGTTCAAATTGCAGACACCACTTTTGATAAAAACTGGTTGCTACAGTCATTTCCGAAATATTCCCACACTGTAGGCTACAGTGAACTGGCAACAGTGTTATCCAGAATTGCCAGCCAGTTCCTGCATCCAGAACATTACTGGAATGTAACAGTCATCGACTTTTGTAACTAACATCTCTAGGGCACAAGTTTTGTTACAAACTTGACCACTTTTGTAATAAAAGACCAGGAGTTTTGTTTCAACCATATCGACCACTTTGTAGCAGCTCATCTACTTTTGTAATAAATAGAATGCGTGTTTCAAAAGTTGACGACTGTTGTAACAAAATCTTGCACAAAACTAGTTGTTACACAGTCCTTGCAGCAAACTTATGAAAACAGTTCATAAGCTATAGGTTATATGATGAGCTGCATGTGTTTTTGTCACATAGTAGTTGTGTAGAAATTATATATAGATGAATAACATTTTGCAAAATAATTGTTATCTCATACTAATTTACTGCACACAAACATGCCATAGAAATACTGTGGCGTGGACATAAATAAAATGTATTGTTGATTGTATTTTCCATCACTGTACTTTTAGCACTATACGTATATTGGTTGTATATAGAAATAATTTTGCATCAATACCACCCATGCATTCGCACGAAGTAATTGTTATTGCCAACTGCACAAAAGCATGATGCAGCGTAGAATAAAAATACCACGGCGGCTGCGACGCACATTTAGTATTTCCACATAAAATGTGTTATAGATCGCGTCTTGCTCATACAGAGGGGGTGAAACAAAAAAGTTCATGCAATCATAATCAAGAACATACTGTAGATTTATCATATTGGATTTTGTATGTACATCTATACATCCTTTTGCTACTTGGAGCAACATGGATGGTAGGCGCGCATTTACCAGACTTCCCAGTCATGGGTCTGCCTGCTCGGTTCTGTCATGGGGCACAATCAGATATCTGGTCGCATCAAGAGTAGGTTGCTTGCTGTTGTTGACATACACGTTTTTTATCGAGAGGAGACATGGTTAATTTTAAATGAGACGATTAAACCAGACTAGATCTAACCAGAGTTGATTTCAAGAGATCGACTGGTGGCTTGCACATGTTTTATGGATGAGTGAAGAAAGTCTATCGAGGCAGATCCCGACTGGACCTGTGGGGCCACACTCGAACCAGGTGGGTAGATCTGACGCTAGACTCAAGGGGGGGGGGGGCACACTCGCACCAGGTGGGTAGATGTGACGCTAGACTCAAGTGGACCACACTGGAACCAGGTGGGTAGATGTCACGCTAGACTCAAGGGGGGATCACACTGGAACCAGGTGGGTAGATGTCACACTAGACTCAGGGGGGGCCACACTGGAACCAGGTGGGTAGATGTGATGCTAGACTCAAGAGGGGCCACACTGGAACCAGGTGGGTAGATGTCACACTAGACTCAAGGGCATCTACACTGGAACCAGGTGGGTAGATGTGGCGCTAGACTCAATGGGAACCAGGTGGCTAGATGTGACGCTAGACTCAAGGAGATCTACACTGGAACCAGGTGGGTAGATGTCACGCTAGACTCAAGGAGATCTAAATTCGAACCAGGTGGGTAGATGTCACGGGGTCACACCGGAACCAGGTGGGTAGATGTCACGCTAGACTCAAGGGGATCTACAGAGTTGCGCAATCCATTCTATGGACGAGGCAGTAATAATAGTCCCAGCTCGGACAACTTGACACATGCTGAGGGTCTCGAACAGGTTAATGATGATATGCAATTACTGCCAATTATGCACAGGCTTTCTTCTAGAAGGAAATCTCTGTTGCCTAATGCTTTATTTGCTTTTATATGGCTTTATTATTGTCTATTGCACAGTCATATGTACAATTGAGAGATTCGTAGAATCAGTCTTGTTTTCCGTAATCATTTATAAGCTTATATTGATCCCATGAACTTTTTGACACCCCCTGATATATATGTGGTAGGTAATTATCATTAGGAGCAGGTCGATTCTTCCTTGATAATTCTCGCCCCAAAAACGAGATCGCGTAGATGATATGGTACTGATCAATAGTGGCTGTATGCGAAATTAGTCGCTCCCCCCGACAATATATATTTTCTAGACAAAATAGACACGGTGTTGGTATGTGGAATCGTATAGCGTGGTATACCAGAGTAATGTAGCCTGGTTATTTTTTGTTCATTGTTATGGATTGGGATATAAAAAAAACAGACATAACAAACAGATGAAGATTACAACATTCACTAGTTATATTTTACTAAGCAAAATTAGTCTGTGTAGATTGAAGGATAATTTTGTGTGTCTGGGAAATTTGTTTAGTTTTGCCAATTTTGTCAGTTTTTGTATCTCGATCATGACAAATGAAACGCCACTGCACTAGCTGTGAGTGATTGTCCAATTTGTCAGACTTAAAACGTAATAAATCCCAGCTCGACCCGAGACGGACGTCTGACCCGAACCCGACGTCGGGTTGTTGGCACCACTTGCCTCTACAGTCTACACCGCATGTACATGATACGGATGGTTGTAGGGATGGTTAAATAAGCAATAAGCAATAAAACTCATTCAACCAGGAGTGCAGTAATGATGATTTTTTAATATGTTGTTAGGCAGTCAATAGTTACATGTAAAATCCAAATTTTTATTAATTTCATCCAAAACTTACATCGCTACTGGGGGTGTATTTAGCTATAATTTGCCATTTTCCGATAGGGGACTAATTTTTTCCGACAAAAATCTTCTTTTGAAATCCCCACCTCCATCCACCTCATGACGTCAGAATTTAGCAAATCATCGAATAAAAAAATAAGAAAATTTTCGCTCAACCAATGTCTTGCTGTTTGGTGACGTCATCAGGTGGATGATTCAGAATGAGACAATCTTGACTAGAAAAAAAGTTAATTTGAGAAATAACGGCTATAACGGCGATAACTAACGATACTGGAATCCTAGAAACGTCAAAATAATTGCAAATATTTTGTAATAGTATCCACTACAACATTTATTTTGACTGCAGTCCTGGTTTAAAGGGAATAATCTAGAGTGTTCTTTGTGGACAAAAAACTGCTGTAGACAAGTGGCCTCTTGTACATGTTTTACTGTACACCACCTGCACGAGCGCTCACATAATAAAGCTGGGCTGGTAAATGGCTCGCTTTCAAGCATGCGTGTTCCCTCGCACAGCCATGACGTAAGACCGACATTTAGCTGTTCGTGAGATCCACAAATGCGTATATAAATGCCACACTTAACCTTGGTAATACTGTATTTAGATGTGCACAGCGAGGGGCTGTAAACTTTCCACATCCTGTATTATGAAACCTTCTATTACATTGATATCTCAATTTATGTTGATTGTGCATGAACACGAACTCTGTAGTCACATTAATGTCTGAGTAAGTACTCTTGTGTGTCGAACCGAGCTACATCAGAAACGTGGTACAGCTTGCAGCTACAAAGATCACTGGTTGCTAGTCACCCTGTCCTGACACGCCACATATTACGGAGGCAATTGTTGTTATACCTAAGACCCTTGCATCTCCTTACATGACATGTCTAGGGAGTATCGTCTGCATTAACACGGGTCGCGAGTTTCCATTTTTCCACAGGCACCAGCTGATTTCGAATTTCGAAATTTGAAACAATTTTTCGTCCATCATTTTCCAAAATATCTAGAATATTACCCTTATTTGTTGCAGGTGTTGTGTCGGTGGATACTAAGTGTGAAGAAAAACTACCGAGATGTGACTTACCACAACTGGCGACACGCGTTCAACGTCTCGCAGACCATGTTCTGCATACTACAGGTTAGATATGTCATTCATCTAGTACTAACACACAGCCAACTCCATACATCACCTACACATCATCACTGGTCATATCAAACCAACACCTTCACAATACCTACCAACTCTGGCAAACATGGTACCTGTCGACCTCCATAACTGGCGACACACGTTCAATGTCTCTCAGTCCATGTTCTGCATACTACAGGTTAGATATCATACAAACACACAGCCAACTCAATACATCACACCATCACTGTCTGTATCAAACCAAGACCTGCACAATATCTACCAACTCTGGCAAACATGGTACCTGTCGAGCTTCACAACTGGTGACACGCGTTCAATGTCTCTCAGACCATGTTCTGCATTCTACAGGTTAGATAGGTCATTCAGCTTATCATCATAGTACTAACACACAGCCAACTCATACCATCACTGGTCATATCAAACCAACATCTTCACAAACCTACCAACTCTGGAAAACATGGTACCTACCGACCTCTACAACTGGCGACACGCGTTCAATGTCTCACAGATCATGTTCTGCATTCTACAGGTTAGATGTTCCATCATATTGTCATAGTATGCACATAAATATGGATATCACAGATCCAACCAACCATTATTCATCCCTGTCTACAACCATCCGTAAGCTCCACCTAAGTGTTTTTGGACGTGCCTGGTACACAAAATGTTGATTTACTGATGTCTTTTCCACACACATGTTGGTACCAACCCACGGGAATACCACCTCTCTTGACGGGTTGACCAGATATCAATATACATACAACTCAAGTCAAGATGGACTTGGGACTTTTGCTGTTAGTTCATGATTAGAGTCATTGACCGTTGATAGATCCAGAAATATGTGAACGACCTTTCCCAGCAGCAGAATTACTACGGTGAGCATGTTGTCTACCTCCGAGTTTTTACTCAGGTGCCACTGGATAGATCCCCTGGGATTGAGCTAAAGATAACTC
>WNLI01175762.1:0-13955 GCA_025802215.1 Wirenia argentea | reverse complement strand
GTGTCTCGAACTGGGACCGTATTCGGATCAATCCGAGTTGATTCGGATTGGGGCGGCAGTGTGTTAACGGCTTTAGTTGATATTGCCATGCGACCTGCATGTACTCAGTTTCATTAATGTCAAAAGTGTCGTAAATGCAACATTCTGAACCGATTTCACGAAAGATTACCTAAACTCCGCTTTGGATTAATATTTATAACGATCGATTTACGATTTTACGTTAACGGCGTGGCAATATTATTGCAATACCTATTATAATTCCAGCAATAAAATTGTCAAATTTACGGAATTATTGCCTATAATTTAGAAATTCTAAATTTTGCACGCCATGACTGTGTTAGATAGAGTTGTAGAACTTTGTACACCAAGATGACATCCTCACCGGTGGGAAAGATTAATTCCTAACCTTTTTGAGTTTTATTTTTTGTTTGTAGGCTACCATTGGAAAGAGGAATAATTGTCTCAGCGAAATTTTTTAGTCTATCTTGCGTTGTCAAAAAAATAGTAACCGTTTTGGTGCATTTGGCGTTTACATAAACCTACAGTTTCGTTTTACGGAATAATATTTCGCGTGAGATATATTCTGTGTTTCTTAAATTCTGATATCCGCATTTAAATAACACCATAAGTATCATCATGCATTTACAATTACATAGACATGCATGATGCATCTATGGCACCAAAAAACATAATGACTGTTATGTGTGAATAAAAACGATGTCAACTTTTTGTTTAGGAAACGCATGATAATTTCGCAAACAGTCAGATAGTAAACTCTTTCCAACGGAAATACGTTATGGTTGCTTGAGAAATACAGATCGAGAATAATATATAGACGCATAACAGCCTATTTTGAAACGTACCAGTGTAAGGTGTTTACGCCTACTACAGTATAATACGCATTTATAATTATACTTTATGTCATCCTTGAGCTCGAAACATTCAACTAACCCACAAAAGTGAGGAAACAACAGTAATGTACGTACCTTCAATTGGATAGAACTCGGCAATGACTTGGACCGTAAGACACGACGTAATGACAACCAGTAGAAAGTGTCCTAACTCCATCAACAATCGCTTGTCATATCTCCGTGAACTCACCGGACGTCTAACTCACCAATAACACCGACTCGCCGAAATGGCAGTTGGCAGATTCCGACGGCCGTCGCCGTGTTGACAACCAATAAGTTAGCTCGGCGCATGCGCATGAGTTAGCCGAGCACATACGCAGTCGGTGCGCGTAGGCTATACGGTCGGATAGCTAATGTCAGCTTGTGGATTGCCTATCAAATACCGCATCACCATTCGATTATCTACGGGAAGTGAATTACACAATAATTTTCCTGTCACGGGTAGAAAATTGCGTATTATTTTCTAGTGGATGGAGACTGACAGAGATGCGATGGCATATGAATAACAAAATGGTTGTTACCGGATAATTAATGATTGTCATTTGTGAATTTGTCAATTATGCCGTCACATTTCAGTTAGATGTTGTGTACGGTAGAAATCATGCAATACGAGAGAAAGCTATAAACAACCGAAACAAATAGCACATTACGTAAAAAAAAATATGATGAAGCAGTAGACGCAATTATTATACAAGTGGTTGGGTTGGCGTAGCGGCGCGGTGGTTCAGTGCTTCTGCGCAAACACATATACTGTATTCACATCTCTCTTCACTGGGAGTCACTGCTCATAATCGGAGACCGGTAATCGGTTCGGAATGGGATTACAATTTCTACTCGATCGCGTATTTCGCGGTGGACGCGGCGGGCAGGGGTAGAAGAACGTCTTCAGAAGAACATCTTCACGTGTCTCCAAAACGCAGCTTCACGGAGTTTCACAGTTCCAATCGGGAGTAACGATTTTTGGTGCAGATTAGACCAATACACGTTGCTCTTCGTAGACTGGCGACTGGCACATCACCGGTTGTTTTTTCACGAACAATAATGTCTTATTACCATCTATAGGCATATATCAGCATTTGTTCTTTCCCATTTGACATTCCTGAAAAGAACATGGTCTTCGATAATATGGACGATGCTCCCACGCCATTTTTTTCTTAATAGACATTTGATCATTAATTTTTGTGAACATCCGATACTTTTTAGACGCGAGATCAAGGGCATAGTAAATCATTTTCTGTACAGCTGCATGCTTTACTAACTCGGGATACGACGTCCGATTGTGTAAGTTATGTGATAAAGGTGAGGTTGGCGACGAACTGCATTACTTTTTAGATGTCCATATTTTAGGTCAAAAAGGCGTTTGTTTTTCCCCGTGTATTATAGAACATTATACGCCAGACATGTGTAAGGTAGTATTGTGCGATATGCGTCAAAAAAATAATGAAACGTATGGGCAAATTTATTACTTTAATTCTCAAGGATGGAAGCAAGTTTTAGATTGTTGTTAAAGGTGTGCAATTGTATGCACATACACAGTGACGATTTGTAAGTATATATGTTACGTTAGGCTATAGTCAGTTATGCCCCATCTTTATTTATTTATTTATTTATTCATTGGTTTCTTATGTCTGTGATAACGGACTGGAAACGTCAATAAAAATTGAAACTTGGACTTGATCAGAACGAGTACTTCCGGTACAAATTACGAGAGCGAGACCAATTGGAAGATTTGCTCATCGTTTATTTTGCATTTGCGATACAAAATAGCATTTTTGGAGGAACAATTTGTCAATTTCTAGTTCTTGAATCATGACACAATGAGAATCAATTTGGCGTGCCTTTCCACGCACGCAGAACATTGTATATGATCCAGTAGAGGGCTTTGTCGTTGGATTTCGCGCCAGTTGATAGAGCGACCTTTAACTTCGGCATCATCCATTACACTGTGTTTAGATACATGAATCGTTCGATCAAACCATCTTCGTCTTGCTGATTATTGAGAGTCACGTTAGCAGATTCGCTTCTGATAGACATAAAACCAGGCCATTGATACAGATGTGGCAACCCCTTTTCTTAAAATTGCCACTTTTCTTTAAAAGTATCTAAAAAATCTTAATCAAGGGAGTATTATGGGTGGGTTATAGGTGAGGTTTGTGCCTTATTACGTTAGGGCCATGGCTAGGATTAGCATTAGAGACTTTTTACGAAAAGTGGTGACCTCGGTTTGATTTTCAAGAAAAGGTGTGAGTAATAAAAAAGGGTTGATTTTTTAAAGAAAAGTGGCGCAAACAACTTCATTGAGTGGACGTGAATTCTAGAAAAATGCCAGATTAAAATTTTTTGTAAAATCCGACGAATCCGAAGTAGTCAGTATCATACTTACTGTAGTTAGAGAGGTCTTTCCACGACTAACTATTTCACCGGACCACTGTCTATGCCAGTTTCATGTTCGTGCGTACGTACTTCATCGAGTGGAGGAAGCGCCTCTCTATTTCAAGAGGACAACTCCTATGCAGTATCGAGCATGTGGTCGTGCGAGGTGTAGGTGGGTTGAGCTACTCAGAAAAGTTCTCACCACCACCCTCGACTCTGAGTCCTATACAAAAAGTAGTTACCAATTTACTGAAAATCACAGCCACGCGCCAAATACCGCGACTTCTTACACACGGTGTATTCCGCCCGCGTGGTGTCAAGTTTGTAAACCCATTGCTAATCAAGTATATTTCCCATGTGTATTGGGTTAATATATTACCTCTGGGTATTTTTCGCACAAATTGACAAGTGTGTATACTACCGCAGGATATACTTATGTTCATTACGGGACTGATGGTGTTACTCAGCACGGTAATTCGCGACACACATGCACGACACACATGACATCATAACACGCGTATGTCGCTGTCACCCATATATATAAGCTATCGCGGTAGTAGTCGATCGCGTATGCACTATATGTATATATTCAGTTACTAGGTTATTATTATATTATGGTCGACATGCATGGTTATAATTACATTTGTCGGTATGCTCTGCACGGTATAATGTATACCTGCATGGTATGTGCCATTTTGTATTATATGTACATGAGAGCTTACTGTATATGACATTGGTGTATACAGATAATCACGAACTAATGCATCAAATTCATACATATACGTATATACATACACGCAACATTTTTTCTGAAATGTTGGATTTAGATGCGTGGCATCCGCAGGCCAGATTGATGTCGTGCTTGATTGTTGCGCTTGCACTGTCTGCAAGAGAAACGCTTATTCTCAAAACGATGCAATTGCAGAGAAGTTTCGTCGTGAACGCGAGAAATAGGGGTGCTTCGCGGTCCTATGATCAGTCATTTAATTTACTCTGTAAAGTTCACTAACATGCGCAAACAAATACGCCGAAATACGCTGAACACTAGCCACGTTTTTCTGAGAATCGTCTTCTGCATAGTTTGTGCATGTTTATGAGAGTAACGTAAAGTTGTAGACCGTATATATAGCAGTAATAAAACGTGTCAACACACGCCTACGCAATTACACAATTGTTACACAAATCACACAACTCTCAAGGAAGCAGTGTCGTCGACTGATGAATAATCCATTACCTTTTACAGACACTTAATTGATAGCATATATCTCGCACTCGGATCTCAATAAGCGTTGTAGGATTCACGCCATAAACTCACACACACTCATCTATTCTGACACGTAACATGCGACGCAGGATCACGTAACATCAGCATGTTCATAATGCTGTAAGCAGTGCAAAAGATAACGTTCTTATTATATTATGTTATGATACGTATAACGTAAAGTGATGTTACATAACGCGTGTTAATGGGCCGCATCTCGATCTCCGTATAACGTTGTGGGTTTTCACGAAAATTAGTGATCCCCGTATAACATTGTAGGGTTTCTCGAAAAATGTAGAAAACAAAGCCCTTGAAGTATAACTGTTGTACATGCCTGTTGTATAGCAGTAGTTAAGAACGGACCTTCTAGGGACCAGGGCACTTCCGGTTACAGGTTTGATACTTTCGATTTTGACACTTCCGTCTCGATTTAGACCGACTTCCTCTTTCGGCCTCTACCGTTACTTTTACATCGCGTATACGATTATGTCAGTCAGTCTCGTCACCGGACTCATCATGATTATCGATATCACCATCAATTTCGCCCTAATCGTCGCTTTCGATTTGACTATCGTAGCTATTTCTTTTCGGATCTCGGATCGCTGTCGCTTTCTCCGTCACTCGGAGAGTTTTAGTGGGTAGTTTATCGTCTTTAGTGGTACTGACGTCGCTTTCTTCTACAATGAGTACCATTGTATTGCTAGTGTCGTTGGCACTAGCACCATACGATGTATCACCGCTCGTACTATCGTCAACAGAACTGTCATATGTATCGCTGATATCACTATCGTCTATCGCCGACTATCACTCCGTGATCCACCATTTGCTAGACGAACGCGGAGTCTATCTTTTATATGCCTAGTTTATATCGTTGAATCTTATGTGCATTCGTTTGCATAATTATACCATAGTCGTCGAATATTTAGAGATAGTTGCCGATGCTGTCACTCTCCATATTTTGTGGATTTAACCGGTTATCTCTGCGTTTCTCGGTGTTTTGCAATAACCGTCATTTATACAGTATGTCGCATAATATATTAATAAATTTTTCGAAAAAGTTCTTTTTACAAAATACACATGCATACACAATCATTATACAGTAGCCTATGTAGGTCTGATATCACAGTCACTATAAAATAACTTTCCGATTACAGGTTCCAGCAATCCAGCCAAAGCCGAAAATTATCGAAGACTGTAGTAGCCCCGGCCCTTCTTGGGTGGCCTTCTTTTTTTTGCGCTCGCATCGTGGTTTTTACGTGCGATTTTTTCTTATCGTTCTTATATCGGCAAAGTCGTTACGACGGGTTTAAAGCCAGAACATCACCATTCTCTGTATGCACACTCGTGTACATACAGTTGATTCGACACTGCTTCCCTTGTGATGGTCTTCTTTCGTTGGGTGTGATAACATTGTTGCGATTTTATCCGCGCGGTCGTTAGGATATTCCATCGTCTAAATGTATATTTTTTTAAGGGAAGTTATTTGCACATATACAGTACTTGTAAGGTGCACATTTAGCACATGAAATGCACATTTAGCATGCTGCACATTTAACGCATACTATACCCAGCGGCGTCTATAGTGCATATTACATGGTCATTGTACGTATTGAATGTGTGCTGATTGGACGAGTCTTGTGTGAAGAACATCACGTGACAACACTAATAATCACGTTATTCTAGTGCGTGCATTTCCTGTTTCTGTATATACGTATACTTAATGCAGTATAGCCTACCATACACACATTGCATACATGGCGAATTGCTATAGAGTTGATGAATATGCAGATGTCACACAATAGCAAAATGATGTAGAGAGGTCGTCACTCACTGGACCCGATATATGAAAACCCGGTGTATAACTTATAAAATATGGTGGTATAACCTCGTATGTTTATTCGGAATATGTAGGTCGTCATATTTCAAGATGGCACATAAAAATGGCGCTCACCGTTTCTTGGGGAAAAGGCAGCTAACCTTAATATATTGTGTATTGTATTGATAGGTTAGTGTTGCTTATTATAATACCTCATGCAGTTTGTCGGTCCATGCATCATGTCGTCTGTGATTATAGCAATGGCCGGTTATTTCCAAATGGCAGAATTTTTTTATCTGTCATTAGCGCTGTTTCACAACATATCGAATATCTACTGATATAATTATTTTCGTATGACACGTGACGGGCATTCATCCTATGAGAAACAACGCACCATAATAATATTATTGGCATGAAATATTTTTATTTACAATATGGTGTATTAATATTTATAGACTACAGTAATAAAAAAATGCTGTGTTTTTTCGGAAGTTATATAGTTCCACTGTCTGAATACTAATGTACTAATGCCAATCTACAGTAATGTAGACCAGAGTGTTACAAAATTATTAGTTTTATGCACATTCCCAGGATATAGAGCTTATTTATATAAATAACATTCCTGTGCGGTGTGTATAGTTGTCACCTAATTTATGCTGGGTCGTCTTCGGAAACATTACAATGGAAATTTACTAATAAATATATACCTGGTAGTCGAAGTAAGTTGTTTATTACGAGTCTGGTCCAGAGACTCCAGACAAATGAAACCATCACCATCGCATATATACCTACATACATGTACAGTACTTTTACAATGTGATGTAGACTGTTTATTGCGGGACGTTCAATGGAGTCACATTAATAATTTAATTCTCGGATAGGCACCTAAGTGAAATGTGTTCCGGTGAGGGCAATTACGTGGAATATTCTTACGACAGACGACTTTATGTCCGATGTGGGATAGACATAATACTTATAGCAGACAACTTTATATACGTATGTCACGTCATAGAGTCTATGGACCGATGTCATGGTTTGTACTGTCAAGGGAATAGGAACACGTCTGTGGCATAAGTTATATGTCGTGAATTAGTCTAGAAACCAATTCTAAGAACGCTATTCACCATAAACACATCAACGTTTCTAATGGTCGTCGTCTCGTCGGCCTTCATTAGCGAATCTGACGGAAATATTTGAATGAGACGAGTAATTCGTTTTCAAGAATAGACAACTTGACGGGTCATGGCCCAATTAGAGCATTCGGCTCTCAGATCGACAAGTTAATGATGATGATTATAAGGTATAACATTACGTAAATACAGCTGAAAACCCCGAGGCGAGAGTGTATAGCCTACCTACTAGAATAAATAAATAAATATATAGCAAACACCCGGAATAACCGCGAGACTGATACGATGCTGTACTGTATGGTGTTGCAATAACGTGGCATCAAATTGAATTGTGTCACAAAGACAAGAACAAAGCGCCGTTGACACTTGTAATCGACGAAGTAATAAACTCGATAAACGTGACAAGGAGACAACCGGCCAGGTCGCTTGTGTGTCGTTAAGGGAGCTAATTCGCGCGTGTAAAAGCTTTTCCCTAAACCCAAATGAGGAGATAACTGACTTAGCTTTACGATACGGTAGCGCAATGAGACAGTAGGAAGTGGCGGAATGGCCGGATCAAAAAGTACATACAGTTTTTGTGACAATTCGAAGAATAGGATTATGGTCATCAATAATATCCGCGTTTCCACTATATGAGCAATGAGCATAGGATACCTACACAGTATAATGATTAGCGTCAGTGCGACAGTAGGTATACGTATAGTCTACTCGCTGCTACCCACGATTCGCCCAACCGAGCGGAGCCAACCTTTGTAATACATAAAAAGATCAGCCAAACGAAGCTAAACCGAGCGAAGTGCACGGTTTGGCAGTTCTACTATGGTCATAGTCCAATAGAAATGTGTGTTACTTCCCGCTGTTTCCGTCACAGATCCATGGACGCCTGTGTGGTGGTAGGATATTGGTTTCCATGGATCGTCAACTGATCGGGATTCCTAATCCAGAAACCGCATATGTGCTCATCACACATCCGTATAACACCTGTCCTAATCACTGGCATCCAGTTCTCTAAACCATCTCGACGGGTTGCATATCTATCCGTCATGGTTCAATCAGCAATATTCTTATTATAAATCAGACGGACCTGTCTGATACCGGTGCGGTAATACTTTAATCTGGCGAGATATTCGCTGGTGTATTTTATTTGTAACGCCCCACGTTGCGTGGAATCGATGAGGCGAGCTGCATGGTCACTGGTCATGCCGGCCCTTGGAGAGTGCCGTGTCCTGTTAGTCTATGATGCTAATTGTGGGTGAAGTATGCATATATGTCACACTCCCTGAACGCACTGTTCTGATATAGGTCACTCGCATACAGTAAATATATGTACCAAATTATAGAGAAACGTAGGCCTACCTTTTATAATTTGACTCGGACCGCCTCGTTTAACACAAAGTTGCTCGACAAGGCACGGATCAGATCGACAACGAGTGCATTTACACTAAAAGTATTATGTGCTAGGCGGGGAGAGTCATGGCCCGCAGACTCTCCGAAAAGTCAAACAACTCTTTCGTCGCGAGGCCAGCCAACCAGGCGACACAGCATCAACTGGTTGCGACGCACGTTGTGTTTTAGATCAATTGTAAAGACGTTTTATCGTATACACTCATTATCATGTCATTTCCACGTTGTTAAGCGTTTTCTCTGTACTACAAGAAAACTGTGTTGATGATCGACATTTGTGTGAGAATTATGCAGATTCCATGCACGTATAATTATGAGTAATAAGCGAGGTCGATAGTTAAGTGGTCGCAATTGGGTGGGTGGTGCGGGGAACGCCGCTTACATCGATAGCAAATGTGCCCTTCAGAATTGGAGTCAGTCAATTGGCTTTGGCATGCAATTGGTACACGTGCAGAATCCGTAATATTAGCGACTCTCTCGGAATATTACACAAGACTATAGGCTCTGTATACACAGTAGGACAAAAGGACAAAACAAGGAGACATGTCGATGGCTTCATTACGTCAAGTACACATATCGTACAGTATATTCCATACGTATAGAAACTACGTAGGTAATGGAAGCCAATACTGCGTAACATCACATCACTCGATTGGAGAATCTGAAGCCATGCAGTGTCTCAAGTGTTGCCATTTCCTCACTTCCTATAACAACTGATCAAACGTGGTTATCACGCGTCATTTCGCTCTAGAATTAAAGATGATGATGATGATGATGATGATGATGATGATCATCATCATCATTATCATCATCATCATCATTATCATCATCATGAGCCGAAGGCTCTCATAGGGGCCATATACCGCCAATTAGCCCGGTCAGGGGCTCTTCTCACTGCCTCCTACATAGAATGGATTCCACAGCTCTGAAGATTCCTGGATCATTCTGGGTAAATATTCGTCACTCCACGTGTCCGCCCAAGCCACCGAAGTCGAGCACTCTTAACCAACTCAGAGACAGGAGTCTGGTTAGATCTCCGCAGGACATCCTATGTCCTAACATGATCTCGCCAGTTGATGTGCCATATCCGTCGCATGCAACGGTTTTGGAACACACCAAGCTTTTGCAGTACGGTGTCTGGAACTGGCCATGTCTCCGTTCCATAGACAAGTGTCGGAATGACAACAGCAGCAGCAAACAACCGATAGGTACTTGGTACGACCAGATAGCTGCTTGCGCCCCGTGACAGATCCGAGCAGGCTCAGCAGGCAGCCTCGTGACCGCGAAGCCCGGTTAATGCGCGCCTGTACTTCACTGTCGATGGACGCATTCGCTGCAATTCAGTGTCCCAAGTAGCAAAATCCCTCCACTGGTTCTATCTCGGCTGCCATGAAACATTCCCTGGTATGGCTACCGCTCTGCAGTCATAACGTTCGTTTTAGCAACACTAACGCTACCACCCCATCTAACACACTCAGTGGGCAAGTTCGTAAGTTGCTCGCATTTCATCAAAGGACGAGGAGTTGAGAGATAGGTCATCGGCATTCCAGATGCGACACCATAGAGTTGCCT
Source organism: Wirenia argentea (assembly GCA_025802215.1). Classification (NCBI taxonomy): domain Eukaryota; kingdom Metazoa; phylum Mollusca; class Solenogastres; order Pholidoskepia; family Gymnomeniidae; genus Wirenia; species Wirenia argentea. The sequence continues at coordinate 3,488 of WNLI01175762.1, read as the reverse complement.
ATCTGAAGTCCACGCTCTCAGCAATTGCTCTTCGAATCACGAAGTCGAAAGAAACATTGAACATCAGAGCAGACAGCACACAACCTTGCCTAACTCCAACCTCTACATTGAAACCACTCGCTGAGATCGCCTTCAGAGCGAACTCCCGACAGCGGTCGACTAAAAGCCGTAGATTAAAGATGTGGTCCACGGTGGATCTCCCTCTACGAAAAAAACACTGCTCCCCAAGGAGCGTGGACTCCATCTCCTCCGGGAATTGGTTAAGAAACACCATAGTGGAAACCTTTACAACCACATTAAGCTGACTTAGCCCTCGGTGATTTCCACAGATTCCACGATCCCCCTTTTTGAAGACAGCAATGATAATAGCACGTCTCCAGTCTTGGGGGGATACGCTCAGAGTTCCACACTACTGCATGTTAGGAGAGAGAACAGCTCCTCCTCCAGAGCTGGTCCCCGGCCCTTAGTAATTCGTCAGTAATACAGTATATACTAGGGACACGGTTGGAGCGCAGCCCCTTGAGAGCCTGCTGTACTTCCTCAAGGCGGAGATGTGCCTCCATATTCGAAGAGGCAAGGTCCATCAAAGTCTCAAGCACCGCTGTGTCAGTCAACGTATAGGCGAGTTGAGCAACTCCGAGAAGTGCTCTCGCCACCGACCACGCTGTGCCCAGGAGGTTGTCGTTCCTGTCCTTTAAAATTTGGATGCTTGAGGAGCGAGTTTGTGGCGCCGTAACATGGCTGAACAAATCTCGCGTCCTCCCTTCCCGAATTGCTGCCTCAGCATTTGCAGCTAAGCGCCCGTACCATTGCCGTTCTGTCTTACGCAGGGTTGATGTAACACGACTCCTCAGCTGTCTGTAAGTTGTGAGATTCTCTTGACTTTTATTCTCTAACAGGACCTGATGTGCACTGTGCAACATATCTTTTTGTCATACACTCGAGCACCTTAGGCATTAGCCACTCCACATGGTGTGAGTTTCGTGGCTACTTGCCGCAGGTACGGAGAGCGGAACCTACAACAGTGTCACGGAAGCGTACCCATTGCATGCGCTTCCGTCTGTTGGCGATTAAAAAGCATTGGATGTGGATGCCTGAAAGCTTTCTCGAATCTCGCGCACCTCCAGAGTCGCCTGGTTGGGTTTGGGTCCACCCTTAGCAGGCCTCAATTGGCGTAGTGTCAAGGTATGATCACTGACAATAGCCGCTCCTTTGAAAGCTCTCGTATCCAGCAGTGATGTGCGCGTGCTGGCTTTGATTAAAAAAAAGATCAATTTCATAGCGCCAACCTCCGCCGAGAGGCTCCCAAGTCCACTTATGAATCAACTTGTGACGGAAAAGCGAGTTGGCCACCAGTAGAGACTTAGAAGCGCGCGCAGAACTGCAGTAGGTCCTCTCCTGGGGCGTTGGCATCTACACGCGGGACCGAGTCGACTTCATTCTGCAATGCAGAGTAGAAGTTATCCCGGCCAGAGACAGGAGCCGTATAGACGGCTGTCGCTGACAAACGTCCGTGATTAGACTAAAGCGGGCTCTCATCAGGCGGTAACTTATTGGCTTCCACGATCAGAGGTTTCGCTTAGCCCCGTATTCTTTAACCCTATCAGTTCGACCTGACCAGAGGAAGTGATAGTCGCCGCCGCTATCACCCCATGCAGCGAACCTCCGAGAGAGCGGCCATATCCACGCGATACTTTGTGAGGACCTGGGCCAGGGCAGCTCGTTTGCCAACGTCAGTGAGGGAGTGAATGTTCCATGCGACGAGGCGAGCTTCCCTCTTGGCGGATGGCATAAAAATGCCAACATGGTTCATGGCTAAAAATAAATTCCGAGAGTCGCTCGCTTAGAATTAAAGATAGCATAATATAACTCAGTTGAATATGATAAACTATTTGTGTACCCTAAACTCATATCGAGTATAAGTACATTTTCTATTAGACAATTATTATTTGTGTGTATTTACATCTAAGTTGCGTTTACGTCTGGGTTTACGTTTACAACAGTCAACTTACCTTTTGCACGAGGTACGAAGGCACACAAGATGAGGGAGTAGATGTGTAACCGGGCGACCAGTCTCATGTTTCTGCACTTACGATGCCACGATCTGAAACAACGACAATTTACTGTACATAGTACATACATACATGTGCATATTCAGCCGTCCATTCCATAGAAAACAAATTGCTACAAGTGATATCTACTGAGAAAGTTCCATGTGGCATTGTTGTTATGCGTTGCTATGGTCGTTGCTATTGGATTCCTCTCGACTATAATATTATACGTGTACGTGTAAAAAAAATAATCGAGATTGTGTCCATTATTTAACCTTTCCGAGCTCCCGCATATTTTTAGGCAAGTTAAGACGAGTACAACCGCATACTTTGACACATTATGTAGAAATTGATAGCGATCGTATTATGTGATGAATTGTACTAGATATAGCCTAATAGTTTGAATGTGAGGGGTGTAATATCGCATACAATATTAACATGTTGACAATCATTACATTGTGGCCACTCCTCGCGATGAACAGTTATACTGTACATCTAAACTGGCCGAAAGTTCATTACATATACCGTTACCATTGCCTATAGAGGAATGATGAAAATTGTCTACTCTATCGGTTTTTAATAATTTATAATGAAAAAGGTACCTACACAGGTAGAGTAAGCAGTTGCAAGTTTGTGGAGAAACTCGATTGGGCTCGTATAGACATATAGTGTAGCGGATAAAGCAGCGCCCTATCATTCGATATGTCGCGGGTTCGTATCCTGCACGGACTTTCAAATTCGGATTTGCCAGGTTCCTGTATGAAATCGTGCATGGACAGATTCCGAAAGTGTCAGATTTAAAATTATATTAATATAATTGTATGCACGGTACATAAGTAAAATAACACTTACCCAATGTTATGATGTTTATTGCCAAATCATTCTCACTTCAGTCAGCTGTTTCTTCGTCCGTGATAACGTCGTAGATGTCGCACAGTCGCGGTATATAGCTATACCATGCACGATAGGTGTTGTAGACTATGTTGTCGTTTCTAGATATGACCAATAGTATGAGATTATGCGTTATGCAAAACAAATGGTTGGTCACAGCTATAAGACAGCGTGACTAATCGCTTCAAGGCGCCGCTTACTGAATTGATATCGGTAAGCAGCCCTATCTCTCTCAGAAATGCATCAATTTCGTACAATGAATTCGATTAGCACTGTTGTGTGTGGTGGGGAGAGATAAGACGCGGTCGTTAAATCCTTGTACGCATTAGTAGGCTATATACTCATCATTGTGTGAATGTCTGTAAGTGGAAATGGGCAACCTTAGGGATTGAGGGACGGTGATGAGAGGAGGGGCGTAGTTGTGGTCAGTGTGGAAGTGTCGGAGTCATGTGGACTACCACACTACTACTACCACACACACACACACACACACACACACACACACACACACACACACACACACACACACACACACACACACACACA
>WNLI01175651.1:0-13959 GCA_025802215.1 Wirenia argentea | reverse complement strand
GTTAAAGTAGCGAGTAAGTTTTGAAATGAGTAGATCGTGATTGACTGTGTCGAAAGCTTTCTTTATGTCTAAAGCAGTGATGCAAACATAACGGTCGCCATTTTTGTTATCCAATATTTGCAACCATTTATTGGTGAGTTGGATAAGCAGAGACTGCGTGGAGTGCCTAGCACGGAAGCCAAATTGTGTGGGAGAAAGGAGAGAATGTGTATCCAGAAATTCCCTGATTTGAACAGACAGCAATTTCTCGCCTATCTTACTTAAAGGTGGAAGGGAAGAAATTGGCCGTGAATTCGAAGGGGTGGTTATGGGACCTTGTTTTGGAAGAGGGGTTACAAGCGCCTCTTTCCAGATATCTGGAAAAGTATTTGTAGAAATCATTAGATTAAGGACATAAGTCAGATAATCTAAAATGTATGGCAAAACTAATTTGTATATAAATGATGGTATTTCTTTTGATCCACCCTTTTTGTTATTTTCAAGAGATATAATTAATTTATGCACATCTTCACGCGAAACAGGTTTGAAAGCGAATGGTTGGAAGGAAAAATCTAATGTACGAGTATTATCAGTGTTGAGTTCTTCATTAATTAAGGACTCGTTTATTTTAGGTCCAACGGAAGTATAGAACTGGTTCAGAGCATGTGATATATCTTTCGATTCTGTTAATGTAACATCAGAATCAGTTGTTAGTTCAGTTATAGATACATTATTTTTATTTTTTCCAGTTATTTGATTCAAGATGGACCAACATTCATTGGGTTTGGCTTTCCTAATTAAATTTTGATAATATGCACGTTTAGATTTTCGGAATGAATTTGTTATAAAATTACGTAACAGTTTGTATTGGGACCACAGTTGTTGATCGGATGTGTTTTTACATTTACGAAATAGAGCGTTCCGTTCTTGAGTTAAATTGATGAGGTGAGGGGTTATCCATGGCTTTCTGGTGGATCTGATTCGTGACGATTTGAAAGGGGCGTGGTAATCAACCAATGAGATTATTGCATTTTCTAAATTTTCTGTGAGTTTATTAACGTCATATAATATGGATGGACTAACTGTTGAGAGGGTGGGCATGGCAGTAGATGCATGGTTTACGAAAGCTTCTGAATCAAAGTTCTTGAAGTTCCTCTTACGAATTATAGTTCTGGGAGACTTTATTAATTTTAATTTAATGGAAATATAAACGAAGTTATGCCAGACTTTATAATTATGCATCTGACTGTGGGCTATTCCCGAGGTGTGAGTATAAATAGAATTGCTAACATATATATGGTCTAAGCACGCTTCAACAGTTGGACTGATATTAGTAGTACCATAAATTAGTTGCCTAAGGTTAAATGACGAAAATGATTTCTCGGCATAAGTATGGGCGGCGTTGTCTGTGAGCCAGTCGATGTTCATGTCACCAAGGAGGAGTAATTCATTGTTTTTAAGAGTGTGGCTAGAAAAAACATCCTCTAGATCATCCACTAGACATTTATAACTTACGTCGGGATTTTTATATACCACACCGACAACAAGTGGTGTACGTTCTGTTTTAATTTTTATCCAAATGCTATCGATTTCATTATTTAAGTACTTTTGTGGAGAAGTTAGTAAAGTAAATTGTATAGATTTCCTTATGTACATGGCCACGCCTCCTCCTTTAAACTTAGTCGAGGATGAGCGGTCACCTCGGATGAGGGTGAAGCCGTCAAGCTCAACTTGTGTATCCGAGTGTGAGGAATTTAGGTTAGTCTCAGAGAAACAGAGAACATGAAAGTGGGAGAGGTCTGTTAGTGATAGGATGGGGTAATGGGTGGTGAGTGAACGAATGTTAAGGTGGGCGATGTTTAAATGATGGCGAGTGGTTGGTAATGTAAGTTCATCTATGGTAGGGTAGGGGTTAAAATGATATCGGTGACCGGAAATCACCTTGTCTTTCCAAAGGGAATAATGGGATATTACATTGTTACAGTTAGGTGGCATAAATTGAATACGTAAATAAAATACGTGTAGTTATAAATACAGGTAAGCTAACAATGTGTGACGTGTCCTAATAGGAGGGTAAGGACGCGTTTACGATTAGTGATTATGTATAAATTGAATTTCAGATTTTAATAGGTAATGTACACAATCAGTTTTATATAATTTTAAATTATACTATTAATATTATTATTTTCTCTTTTACTCACTGTTTTCTGTTTTTAGACAACATGCACGTCAATATTTTGTCAGACAGTTAGATTCAGTCAATCGTGTCTAGAAGGGTTTATATGCCTTGGCATTTCGATTCATAGGCGGGAACATTACGTTTTGTGGCCAATAATTATACATGAAATGTGGAAGAGGTGGCCAGTTTTTGTTGTAAGTGTCATTGGCGAACAATTTACTCGCATCGGGATAACTGGGCGGATACATGTGTGGCTGCATGGGTATACCATTCATAGTCTCTTTCGGATTTCGTTTACGTCGATTTTCAGCTCTTTCTCCGATTTTTTCAACTTTTAGGTCGACAAATTCGAGCGGTTCAATGTTATTACATTCATTTACTTTTCGAGCAATGTTATTTACAAACTTGCGAGCACCATCAATGGTGAAATGTAATCCGTCATGAAGATCTTCTTTCTCAATGTTCGGGTGTTCTATAAACTCATGTCCGGCTTCTGTACAAAATTCCCTGATTAAATTGTTTGCATTGTCAACTAGTTCATTCACACGGGTCGTACTGCCGGTGCTATCACCCTTGTCATATCGGTGCGTCATAGCTGAATAGTAGACTCGTGGTTTCGACTCAGTTTTAGCAAGATCGGTCAGTTTGACCTTGACCTGGTCAGCGAGCGATTCCGGTGTTTTGGCGCGATATCTGGGGTCAATACTTGTAACACAATTGCTCCCGGAATGTAACACAATGTCCTTGGCTTTCGATAAGTCCGGCGTCACAACAGTGGCGGGCACGGCGCCACCTGTTGTCCTCACAGACACTTCGAGTCCAGTCAATTTGCGTAGTCCGCTACGGTTCACCGCACTTGTCATACTATCGCCTATTACAACGAGTTCTGCCGGTTTGTAATTGTTCGACAATTGAGGGTTCGAGCGTGGGTTTAGTACTGGTGGTGTAGTATTGTTGTTGACATTCGCATTGTTAATCGGTATGTTTGTAGGCTCCATAGGTCTAATATCAATGTTACTGTCATGGCGATTTGATAGTAATAAATCGTCTTTCAACATACCATACACTCGGGTAACAACGGTTTCCTCGTGGATCTTTAGCTCCTCACGTACAACTCCACGTATATACTCCATTCTTTCGAGATCTTGTTTGGTCAGCATCATGCACACTCTAAAGCTAGCACTAGAACAGTTTACTTAGCAAATAATAAGAAAATCACTTTGAAAATAACAGCTGACAAAATTTTCGCACTACAAGTCGGCCATTTTAAACCGGAAACATCGGGCGCAGAAGATTGGGGTGCGGTGACTTCAACAGACTGATTCTCATGATTCTCATCATCGACATCTTCAGACGCAAGTGCTTCAGTGTCTTTATCACTAGAGTCGTTTTCAAGGGTATTCGCATCATCATCATCATCAGAGAGCGATTCTTGCACCGGTGTAGTTACTGGAATGGATTGATCTGGCATAACCGTTTGCTCCTGTGGAATGTTACTAGACACAGGTTCCACCCAATAGTAGTCAGACGATGTTGAGCTATTCGCTATTGGTTTGATTGGTGCCCCTCGTGTTGCAACTGGTATCATTCTATGCCCTCGTTTAGTTTTAGTCCTTGTTGAGTTTTCTTCTTTGAGATTGAGGTAGTCGCATGGCAGAAGGAGGTTACGATGTAAGACGCGAGTTCTTTTATTATTGTCTTTCGGGTTTTCGGGTTGAACCTCGTAGACAGGGGAGTCATGAGACATGCGTTTCGTGACGACGTATATAGTAGATTCCCAGTGTGACCGGAGTTTACCAGGGCCCCCACGTTCTCCAAGATTCCGTACGAGTACTCGGTCACCTTCTCGTAGTATCACACTACCCAACCCTTTGTCGTAGTGCTTCTTTTCGTATTCTGCTTTCTTGTCAACTCGTTCGCGGACAACCTTGTACGCTTGTTTCATCTCACTTGTCCATTTGTCGACAAATGGTCTTGCTCCCTCTCGTTGGTCCACGTCAAGTATGAAGTCAATAGGTAGGCGGGGTGAGCGACCAAATAGCAGGAAGAAAGGCGAGTATCCGGTGACGGAGTGTTGGGTACAATTGTAGGCATGGATGATTTTACCAACATGTTTGTGCCATTCTCGTTTGTGATCGGTCGGGAGTGTCTTTAGCATGGAGAGGAGGGTTCTGTTGAAGCGTTCGACTTGCCCATTAGATTGGGGATGGTATGGCGTGGTTCGTGAGTGCTGGATACCACACAGTTTTTGCAATTGTGCGAACAGTTCATTTTCAAACTCGCGGCCTTGGTCGTGATGGAGCTTAGCCGGAAATCCAAACTTGAGCACGTAGTCATTGAATATACGGTCAGCTGCGGTTTTGCCGGACTTGTTTCGTGTTGGATACGCCTGAGCGTACCGGGTAAAATGGTCCATGACAATTAGGATGTATTCAAATCCGCCAGATGACTTTTCGAGATGTAAAAAGTCGATAGACACCATCTCGAAGGGACACGTCGTCAGAATCGGATGAAGAGGTGCTTTACGTGTTATGTTGGGTCGTCTATCGCAAAGACAGGTACAGACATTTTGTACGTAGTGCGTAACGTCACGAAGCATCCACGGCCAGTAGAATCTCTCTTCTATTAACGCTGCGACTCTGTCTATGCCGAGGTGGCCTTGTTTGTTATGTAGTTCGTCATAGATAGTGTCTTTGAGGCTTTCAGGTATGGCGAGTTGTTGTATGATGTTACCATCTGGTGTCTGATGTGACTTCCTGAGTATTCCGTTGTTGTCGATGCTTAGTTTGTCAAGATTTCGTACCCATATTCGGAGTTGAGTATCCTTTACATGTCGAACATTCGGTCGGATATTCTTCGTCACCAGCTCTAGTACTTGCTTGAGGATAGGGTCATTTTCTTGTGCTTCTTTTAGTTGTGTCTTTGAAATTACCTGTAGTGGACTTTCGGGTGTCTCCTCTTCTAAGGTCGATGCACCGAGTGCGGAAACCCAAGCGACGGAGTCGGTTACCTGTTGTTCCAAGCTGGTGTTGATGGCATCTATCTCTTCTAGGCACATGGTCCGTTTACATTTCTCAATGTACGTCTCCATGTCGAGTGGTAGCCTTGATAGTGTGTCGGCATCTGTGTTGCTGTGGCCCGGTTTGTAGTGTATCTTGAAGTTAAAGTCGGACAGCTCCGATACCCACCTGTGACGGGTTGCATCCAATCTGGCGGTCGTAAGTATGTGGACTAGAGGGTTATTGTCCGTGTATACGTCAAACTCTGTGGCGTAGTACAGGTAGTCACGAAATTTCTCACAAATTCCCCATTTCATGGCGAGGAATTCCAGTTTTCCGGAGTGTAAGTGGTAGCGTTTTTCTGCCGGGGTCAACGTACGTGATCCGTAACCGATTACGCCGAGATGGCCATCTTCTTGCCGCTGATACAATATTGCACCGAGACCTTTCTGGGATGCATCTACATGTAGGATGTACGGACGGTTGAAATCTGGATACGCCATGATCGGTGCCTCGGTTAAGTTGTCCAACAAGTCATTGAGTATTTGTTGGTGATATTCTGTCCATTGTATCTCTTTTCGGGATGCAGATTGTTTAGACTTGTATTTGCCTTGTTTCGATTTCTTCGACTGGTTCGGTGGATCATCTTCAGATTTGAGCAGGTTGTAGAGGTCAGCTGCTTTTCGAGAGAAATCGGGTACATATTTACGATAATAACCCACGAATCCAAGCAGTTGTCTCAATTCCCCAACATTGGTAGGTTTCTTGTCTTTTAGTGCTCGCACTGCAGCCTTGTCAGTTTCATCCATTCCATAGCCATGTTCAGTGAGCCTATGACCAAGATAGCGGACTTCTCTTTGGAACATATTGCATTTCCGTGGTTTTAATTTTATGCCAGTCTGTTTCAGGCGTTTCAAGACTTTCTCGACATCGATGAGGTGTTGCTCGAACGATGGACTAAAAACGAGTATGTCGTCCAAGTAGGGCATACAGATGACATCGCGCAGGTCGGCTAGCGTTTCTTCCATGAAGTTTTGGAAGGTGCCCGGACTTCCGGATAATCCCATGGGGATACGAACCCACTCGTGAAGGCCCCAGGGTGTTATGAACGCTGTACGGTGGCGCGACTCTTCATCGACAAATCCCTGGTAATACGCCTTTCCTTGATCTAAGACAGAGAACCACTTGCTCCCCTTTAAGACGTGCATGGTGTCTTGGATCTTGGGTATAGGTTGACGTTCCTTGATGGTCTTGGCGTTAACAACACGGTAGTCGATACACAACCGGAGAGATCCGTCTTTTTTCCTGACACAGACGATTGGGCTGGAGTACTGCGAGTTTGACTTTCTGATCCATCCCTTATTGGCTAGGTCGGTTATGTGGTCTTTAACTTCCCTGAAGAGGGGTGGCGGAATCGAAACATAATTTCGTGTAACGGGTACTTGGTCTGTTAGGTTAATGTGCATTTTTAAACTTGGACAGCAACCTATATCATCGTCATCACGTGCGAAGGTCTGGCATTCTTGACACAACATGTCGTTTATTTTCTCGATTTGTTCTTGCGACAATTCTGCATTCTCGAGATTTACTGTTGGCTGGTATCTGTCGTCATCGTGCACTATTCCTTGTGGTGTAGTTGAGTCGCTTGGTGATTCTTGCTTCAAGGCTTGGCCATGACTTTGTGGTGCAACAGTTATGATAGATTCTATACTATACATATAGCCTACAATGGAACCCTTGCGTAATGTCTGATCACGCTGTGAAAAGTTTTTAATCAACAGATTGATTGAATGCGTATTAGGCTTTAACTCATGAATACCTTCTTCAATTCTTATGTCATCATCATAGTCATTTTTTACAGATGGCATGAAATGTGCAGGTTGGGACTTGGCGACTTTAGTATGTAATATACATTTGATCGATACTTGAGATTGTTTCGGGACAGTAATGCTACGTTTACCAATTTTCGCAGTACCTAAAATGTCATTAGTTGACGTACTGGAGATTAAATTTGTGATCAGCTGGGCTTTCTGTACATCATCATCTACTAATGCAGTTTGCATTTCAGTTATGAAATTTTTGGACCCCTCCTTTAAATGCCTAATTACGTTATAGCCTAATATAGGCCTACTGACATTAATGTTTGTAACTAAAAATGGTACATTTAACTTTTCCGCATTTTCAGACAATTTTACATCAACTTCTATGTATCCTTCGAACGGTATGGTGTCATTACTTGCCGATTTTATGACAACATCCTGTAGTAAGTTATCTATGGATTTTACCTCTTTATTCGGGCGGTTAGATCGTAACCAGTCACTAGACACTAACGACACTTGGGACCCGGTGTCCCATAATACCTCTGTAGGTTGAGTATCCATTAAACAGTTTATAGTACAAGTTTGACCTACTACTTCTACCAATTTTACTTTTGACTTTAAACCCATGTCGCAACTCTCACCTTTTAATTCGTTTATGCCTATAGGCTGTATACAATGAGGGTTATTCACAAACCCATTTTCAGTTAAGTTACAGTCATCTACCTGTACATCACAATATGTCATGTTGACATTCGCATTATTGACTGAATTGTTATGACTTAAATTTCCAATTTGACCGTACATGTTACGACCTTCAAATTGATCACTAGATATTCCAGTGTGATTTACTTGATTAGACAGATTGGGATTTTGTATGTGATCACGTGATATCCCACTTTGAGTCATCTGAACATTTATGTTTGAACTTTGTTTTTGATTTCTTAGAACCTCATAAGGCACAGTATTGGTACCCTGCACTTTAGTTAATACATTGTTATCAGAATGAACCGGACCATCAGATTTGTGATTTACTTCATGTTTCATTCTACATATCTCAGAACAATAGTTGCAATTATCCTGACAGTCTAAACATTTCCGCAAATTTTTACTGGAACCACAAGTTACACACGCATCAAATTGCGGGGCGATTACACTATAGGCTGCCCCTGCCCCGGGATAGACAGCCTGTTCTCGTTTCCCGAGGGATTTGAACCCATGACGTTGACATTCGACATTGCGGTTTGGTTATGCGTGTTTGTAAGAGATTGTGCAGCTGGACCTGTATTAATTGGCACTTGAGGCATCAGGGAGTGGTTGTGATTGTTTGACTGAGTCTGAACATGTGGCCCCGTATTACCCTGAGACTGACTCCCATGCTGATTCCCATACTGGTTACTAATAAGCGGGCCTGACATTGTTGGACTATTGACAGGGTATGTCTGTTGGATGTATGAACCCATATTTGGAACCTGCGACTGATGATTGTTATTTGTATATGCCTGTACCGGTGGATACACACTGTTTTGACTCGTATTTCCCCACGGATTGTTATTACCATGACCAACAATATTTGTTGCCTGCCCAATTGGAACATTATAATAAGGCTCGCTTTGCCTTCCATTTCCAACGATACGAAGCTGTTGTAGCCCATCAATCTGGTTATCGGAGTTGCTGAAAACCGGTATGTGTGAACTCGCGTTGTTTTGGATAGGACTGCGATATCGATTCTGCGACGAGCGTATGTTACAATATCGACCGAAATGATCCTTACCACCACATTTATAACAGTGATAACAACGTCCAGTATTGTTCTCAGACACACAATACATACAACGGTTACTCGTATTGGGTGGTGGTTGTGGGTAGGCATACGATTGGTGCACCGGGGATGCTTGACTAGACTTTACTGCCTCTTGTAATTGTTTGACCTGAGTTTTCAAGAAGTCTATTTCTCGTTCGCATTCCTTATGACTGGTTACGGCGGGTTGCATTGAATGTACTCGTGTGGCCGGTTTGTCGATCTTTTGCCGACGTTCGGTGTCGATACTAAGGATACCGTTCAACATGGTAATGATAGTTTGATCGTCTGTGGTGCAATCAGTGAGTAACGGCTTCATTGCCATGGCGACCTTTTCTTCACGTAAACCGGTGACGATCGAGTGGCACATCATCTTTTGGGCGACGTTATCGTCATACTTTCCGTCGTCGGCATGGATGAGTCGTTGTCGAAGATCCATTGCGCGAAGCACAAAATTCTGGGCTGTCTCATTTTGATTTTGTTTGATAGTGCATAAGTCTTGGTATAATTCGGATGCGGACCTCTCGTTGTAATAGGCCGCTAGTAGTTGATCCAGTGATTCAAGCGTTAAGTCCGAGCGACTATCAAGGTATCCCCGTAGTTGGGTTGTCGGGCAGACTGATTTTATCGTTGCATCGATAATTTCATGCTCCGGGTATTTACGTCGCTGTGCTTCTTCGATTTGTCTCCTCAGGCTGCGGAAACTGAGGCCATTGCCGACTTGGCCTATTATCCGCAACTCCTTCCGGTAGTGACCCATGGCTTGAGGCGGTACTTTATGATGTCGGTGCTTCTTCTTGATATGAGAGGGGGACGCATCTTTGATGTCATCATTTTCGTGGGGACGTGTTAATTCAACTTCCGTGTCGGGACCAGACGAGTCAGACGAGGATGTCATGTTGAGGGACGATGGTCTTTACGTTATGATCCCCCCACACTGGCCACCAATTTGTAGGGTGTGGGTTTGGCAGACTGGCGTGTCCGGTAGGCAGGACTGTGGGCAGAAGCAGTGTTTTTGTAATAATTTTTATTGACAAAATTATGAGACGCTGAAGACGACTTGGCAATAATGGCGTAACTGATTGGGTAGACTCGCGCCAACGTAAAGTCGTTCAGCGCAGTCTAAGTCCCCCATCGGTCACGTCATTACTGGAATCGGCCACACGTCATAACCATACCTCACACTGGCATATGACAGTCTGGTATAGCTAAAGCCAATAATTTTCCGTTTTACCAAAAACACTGAAAATTGCACGAAAAATGACATTTATAAAACAGAACTTTAAATTTACTTTCTTTAAATTTAGTTTAATTTTCATAATGTCATTTTATAGGCTAAATATGCCAAAAAGGTGTAAAAGTAAAACGGCAAACTATTGGATCTAAGTACAGTGATCTGTTTAGTAGAATAATGTCATGTCTCATTTTTTACTCTTATTGTTTCATAATATAACCATATACAATCATGATTTTTTGCAGGAGTCAAGATAAACCATTCAACGTCAGCGGCGCCATGACACATATTTTTATTCAGGGAGATGAAATTCTACCGGATAGAAGGTTTTCATCGATCGTAAGTGGTATAAAAACTCAAAACGACGATTGCACGAGTGATTTGATAAAAATTGTTTCCACTGAAGATACTTGTTTGAGTGTGGGAGATGGAGAGGCTGGAAAAGTTTTGCAGACGACGTTTTGCAGACGGAAAAAAGACGATAGTACAAAATTTTTGGTTGAAAATGATGTATTTTGTGACAATTGTGACGAAAATCATGAAAAATGTGATCGAATTTGTGTAAATAAAGAAAATTCTGCCAAAAATATTGCATGTTCTATAAATGACGAAAAATCGGTTTTGACATCAGATTTTAACAATGTAAATTCCCATACATGTGTAAATATCTGTGTAAATAGTTTAGAATCTGATAATGAAACATCTGATGTAAATAATGTAAAGTGCAATGTAAATAATGTAAAAACGGTGCAAAATGCAGTGGATTGTGAAATCGGTGAAAATCACGATCGAACGAAATCATACAATGTGCAAGTTGGCGATGTTATAGAATTTGATGTGAGTAGTAGAAAATCCGATGTTAAAATTATTCGTGTGGGGGAAAATTGTGGAAAAACCAAGAAATACATCAAAATTGAAAATTGATGCCTCTAGATTGACAGAAAAAGAAAATACGAGTTCGGATGAAAATATATGTGTTACACTTGAACATCAAAAAGTGGTAAGTTTATACCCGCCAGTCTACATACACGATATGAGTTTTTGGGTGGATGAGTCACCGTTTCGTGTGCACATATTTTGTGATGTCATCAGAAATGTTGCTGGTGATACAGTGAGGAAGATTGAATGTATCGACACTTACCAAGAAAATGGCCGACAAAGTTTGTGTTTTAGGTTTACTTATCAGAGTTTGGATAAAGTTTTGAGTTATGATACATCGTGGAAATTACAATGTAAAGTGAGGCTTGAGACCCAGCGTGTTTTAGGTGTAACTTTACGGTGATTTCGGTGGACTATCATGTGATTGTGATTATTTGATCGTATGTAGCCTTGTAGGGACCATTATGAAAATAGGTTATTTAAAAAAAATCAATATAAACACATGTGATAAAATTATTATTTTGGTTTCGATGTCAAAAAATTCTAGATTTATTAGGTCAATTTAGCAAATAAGTAAAGCATCATTATTTCAGTTCTGCACTTTTCGATTTCTCGCTGTCAAAGAGTCCATTTATTTCCTTTACAATTTTGCATGGACTAACCAATAGCTATCTACCCGTAAAATATATGAATGATTGGAGGTTGGTAGTTTGGTACACATTACTACAAATGGGTTAATTCAACATGTGATCATGTGAGATGCCTTGTCTAAGGACACGACAGAAAACAACAATTACAAGCCGGAGTCAAAGTACATATTTTCAATCGGAGAGACTTCTGTGGCCTCGGCACTGTGTTGCCGCTTGATACCATTACCAAGCATTTTTAGAAAATTTTTGCACGTTTCGCAATCGCTTTATCAAGTGCAATGAGAAAATTTCTTAGGGACGGGCATTTATATCATGGTGGGGAAAAAACAACTCGGTAATGTCACCTATAATAATACTTGATTGAATGTAGGGTCAGTATATCATGAGGTGAAATTACTGTGAATGAAAATTTTTTTGGTTCTGGTCCGGGATCTAAAAGTGCAGTGTAGAAATGCGACGATATACTATTATAACATTTTGATTTGTTTGCACCAGTACCCAGACTTATTCATATTGTATAGAATTCACAAATTAAACCATGCAAACATAGCAAGTATTTTAAATAACGTTTTATTGAAAAAATATATATCTCATATAACATATTTCCGCATTCCGCAAGCAACTTTTGACTAATATGCTACTATATACAAACAAAATTAAAAATGCATACAAAAAATATGTAATACTTATTTGACACTTGCGTAAGAAGGTAATAGCCGTTAAAATAGACAAATTCATTAGTTTAGTTATTAAACAAAGTTTAATATAGGGCCGATACACACAGAAAAAAATTCAGCACCACCTAATACTATAATTGTATAAATTATGCTAACATGAACGTATATTTTAAAGTAATGTGTGACATTTATATGCTGTCGCGATCCGCTAAACTTAATGTCTGTGGCCATACAAGTGAATATGTAAGACAAGCATCAAGTACATTATATAACTATAATATGAACCTCTTTACTTCCCATTTCCCAACCTATCCAAAACCCATGTACAGTACGATCGGTACCAATTTTACAGGACACTACCAACTCAACTATAACCACCCTAATGAAATATCCTGGGTGGTGCTGAACTTTTTTCCGTGTGTTATTAATGAGTACTGTAAATACATAATATAATTATAGCCACACTATATACACAAATACAACCATATATATTTATAAATGTAATTTGGTAACCTTATTAAGAAAACAAACATAACATAGTCCCTAGACCAAAAACTAATACTATATAATAAACAAACAATTTAAGGGTCAGGATGTGCTAAAGATTGGAATATACGTAAACGAATATTAGAATAGTAATACTGTACATGTAGTGCGTAGTGTGATTGTTGACTCACTTGACTGCGTAGGGTTGGAGTAGGCTACAATCAGTTACCAGTACATATGGGCATAACGTCATATCACAGAAATCAGATTTATAATGTGTATAACCATAAATTATATACAATTCAGATATAAAATATACGTAAATACATAAATAAATAAAAAGTAAATTTTAAATGTGCTTTCCATTATTAGATAATAGATATACATACCTCGATACTATTTGATAGACAGAAGATACAGGTTCAGAACGAAAATATGCTGTGTGCAAAGGGAGATAATGCTGTATTGAATTTTATAATTATAAGTAATTTTTTGTGGTCCCTCCATTAAATATCAGTCATTTCATCTCATTTACTTTAATATTTTTATGCTATTTGCCTCTAAATAATGCTTATATGACATTACGGTTATATTATGGTAGTGTATATTTGCTTTTCTCATCTTTTCTGTCTGCCCATATAATCCCATAGAGTGGTAACTAACATTGTGACTCATCCTGTATACCACGTTCTTAAAGGACCACAAGAGCACTGTACATGGCCGGGTAATTTGAGAAATGTCATTTTCTCCGATATTTCTAATTCTAATCCAAGATTTGTTATAAAATCCTATCTGATTTTGGATCGGACCGGATAAGATATACAATTTTGGATTAGGATAGGTATTACACACGTCCATTCAATTTGAAAAGTGAACAGATATACATAATTATCAAAATAGAAAATATATACTAGTAAAAAAAGAAATGCTCCCCTAATTTATCAAATAAAATAAGCGCAACGAGGTAAGCAGCCAGCAGGTATAAAGCTCATTTCAACAACCAAATATATAATACATCTTTAACAAAACACACTATAAACAATATTGGAAATGCATAAACAAGTTTCAATATTATAGTAGGGGGTTAACATTTTTAGAGTTTTACATTTCGAGAAATTAATAGGGTACATTTACCATATTTCGTTCCGATTATCGCCCTTTGCCATCAATGACCATATAACGTAATTTTGACCTACAGAAAGGGTTTAGTCAGTAAAAATTAATTCAATCTAGAAAATTCTATAATAGATCTATGTTT
>WNLI01175540.1:0-13962 GCA_025802215.1 Wirenia argentea | reverse complement strand
AACTTGACCAAATGAAAAAATCCCCAAAGTTTCAGAAAAATCAAAACACATTGTACATTTTGACCCAGCCTAGTGTATACAGTAATATAATATTAATTTCCTCGATGCGATCTCATAGAGTGAGATGGTCTCAATGCGGCAGTGCTGGTGTGGTGTCCTCGACCGCCTTAGTTTCGAAAACTGACATAAACACAAGGACAGGGACACAGTAAACACCGAATTCGCTATCTTCATGTTCGTTGTGTTTTTTCCTGTGTACAATGTACATATTATACTCTCCCTCTTGTGTGCACTAAATTTTCTTATGGACTCCCTTATTATATCCCTTCTCTGAACTGTATCTTCCCCTCCTGTGTACACTGTATTCTCTACCTCCTGTGTGCACTGTATTATCTCCCCCTCCTGTGTGCACTGTATTATCTCCCATCAGGCTCATGTGTGCACTGTATTATCTCCCCCTCCTGTGTGCACTATATTTTCTCCTCATGTGTGTACTGTATTCTCTCCACTCCTGTGTGCACTGTATTCTCTCCACTCCTGTGTGCACTGTTTTATCTCACCCTCCTGTGTGCGCTGTAGTATCTCTCCCTCCTGTATGCACTGTAGTATCCCCCTCCTGTGTGCACTGTATTATCTCCCCTCCTGTGTGCACTGTATTATCTCCCCTCCTGTGTGCACTGTATTATCTCCCCTCCTGTGTGCGCTGTATTCTCTCCCCTTCTGTGTGCACTGTATTATCTCCCCTCCTATGTGCACTGTATTATCTCCCCTCTTGTGTGCGCTGTATTCTCTCCCCTTCTGTGTGCACCGTATTATCTCCCCTCCTGTGTGCGCTGTATTATCTCGCCCTCCAGTGTGCACTGTATTATCTCCCCTCCTATCTCCCCTCTTGTGTACACTGTATTCTCTACCTCATTTGTGCTCTGTATTATCTCCCCCTCGTGTGTGCACTGTATTATCTCCCCCTCCTGTGTGCATGCACTGTATTAACTCCCCTCCTGTGTGCACTATATTATCTCACCCTCCTGTGTGCACTGTATTATCTCCCCCTCCTGTGCGCGCTGTATTATCACACCCTCCGGTGTGCGTTGTATTATCTCCCCTCCTGGGTACACTGTATTCTCTACCTCCTGTGTGCACTGTATTATCTCCCCTCCTGTGTGCACTGTATTCTCCCCTCCTGTGTGCACTGCATTATCTCCCCCTCCAGTGTGCGATGTATTATCTCCCCCTCCTGTGTGCGATGTATTATCTCGCCCTCCTGTGGGCACTGTATTCTCCCCTCCTGTGTGCACTGTATTATCTCCCTCCTGTGTGCATGCACTGTATTAACTCCCCTCCTGTGTGCACTGTAGTATCTCCCTCCTGTGTGCGCTGTATTATCTCCCCTCCAGTGTGCGCTGTATTATCTCACCCTCCTGTGTGCGCTGTATTATCGCTCCCCTTTAAGTCAAATTAGTGGTTGTGTTATCCCACTCCTGTGTGCAAGTGCATTATAATTTTCATGTACAATATACTGACACTACATTGACGCCTCATGTGTTTTAATTTCCAGGAAAGTGGTATCTATCCCTACAATTAAAGTGTACTGTACCTTCATTGTATAGTTTACATGTCTATAGGGCCCAACTAGTATAACCAAATACGCCTATTCATACATTCGTGGTAGCACTAATTGCGTATATTACAGTATTATATGCATGTGTACAACAAAAAATGCGTGTTTTAAATTTCACGATGGATCCTGGCTCGCAAAATTCGCGCAATTAAACACCTCGCGAAAGTTTCCACTCTTACAAGACGTACCAGGAAGGTATGTATTTAGTATAAAACATTTTTATAATATTTAGTATAATGTATGCTTATTTTTCTATGCTAGTTGGGCTCTATCGACATACAAACTATACTGTGAAGGTACAGTACCACTAAACAAAGTTTAGTAACCAACGTCAGATTAGTACAGTATTTTTTTTGAAATTACAAGTGATTTTATTGGGCTTATTCACAAGTGATATAGAATATATAGTAACAAAACAACGCAAAATCAAATATACAGCAAATCACTAAATAAGTTTTGAATATTTTGCTTGGAAATTACATGTACAGTCGGAACGCCGTACAATGTATACCATTTAACATAATATTATGAACAGAACTTAAATTTTTTACTTTCATAATATCGCCATAAATGTTTTACAAACTTAAAAAATTCACACGAACATTTCATTTGTAGCCGCAATATAATTTTAAGTATTAAAATTTGATGAACATTGAACAATATAATAATTATAAGGAATATTTTACAATAATATATACAAGTTGGGTCAAAAGATACATGACAAGTTTCATATTGATATGAGATTTTTAAGGGTATAAATAATATTGTCATGGTTTAAATTTATGTAAAAGCAAAATAAAAATTAAAGGTTGGTGCTTGGGGTAGGGAAAATTACATTTTACACACATAGTATAAACTTGTATGTTTTCAGATATACTAAAATACATTGAAAATTAACCATAACATGCCCACATGCCATTTACTGTTTTTAATAACACCAGAGAGAAAAGTTTCAAAGGTTTTTTTAAAATTCTTATTTGCTATGATTACATCTGCTATAACAGACGCGATTTTGACGATTTCACAAAATTGGCGCACAAGCCCCACATGTCCTAAAATTTTTTGAAATGTTTAGTGAAATGGTTACCTAGCCGACAACTCAGACGGGATCGCATGGATGACAAAAGCCCAGGATTGAGCTAAAACAGAAACATAATTATAATAATAAACAAGGCTGAAAGTGAAAAACGTTGATAATTAATATCAACATAGATTGTAATACACTTAGGCACGTTATCTAGGTAACTACTGTACATGTCTACTACGATATTATGACTAGCGATAATAGCTTTGGATATAAAAATACCAAACACATTACAAAAACATTTAGTGCTGGAATTGAAGAGATTGCATTTGATTAGATATTGTACTTTGAACACCGTATTAACACATGTTCACTACAACATATATTTTAATATATATCGAATGAATAATTTAATACTAAAACACGTTGCTTATAATACATTTACGATGCGTCTTACTTACGGTCTATCACTCTATTTTTTATGTATAATTTCAACGTGTAAACAAAATAATATTTGATCTCATGCAGCTTGATAAAATCTGGGCTTATAAAACTGCACTTGAGCTTTAAGAAATGCGTGTAGAGTGATGGGGAGGCAGAGCTTAAACACGTTTTATGAGGTTTTGTGCAAGAATTACACAAAAATGTACAGTAGTTCAATAGTTATTAATCAAATATCATCTTATAATCTTATTTATGAATAAACTCAAAGAGTGGAATACAGTATCATTCACAATAAAAAATATACCTACATAAAAATTATGTTCAGCTATTTACACAAGAAAATGTTTGAGGCTATTATTTTATACTAGTGAAAACTCAAAAACCACACAATAAAATAAAAATTGAAGCTATAGTGTCATGGACAGATCCAAGAAATTTCGCCCTCGATTTGGCTTGATCGGAATGGACTGGAAATACAACATAATTATGACTATTTATATGAGATTGTCTAATGTGTTTGATGGACGATATTAATTTGTCTTTTTAGGTAAGATCCCATGCTAACGTAGAATAATACCAAGTAAAAATTCAGAGTTGAATCAATTTTAAAGTCAAACATGTGCAGAACTGATTACGAACTACACAATTTTAAGTATGATTTTGAATAAGTTCCGTATATAAAATAAGTAATATGAGGCACATTTTAGATTATAATAAATGCAATAAGGTTTATGAGCATCCATAGGTCTATAAACTATAAACTAAGGACAAACATATAACTTATACAGTATGTGTCACTTTAATTCCTAAAAGATTTCCTGTCCATGATATGAATGACTGCCGATTTCACTTTCAAGAAACAAAACAAATAAACTAAATTAACAGCCATTGCTTCGTATTATCACTTGAAATATTGGAGGCTATTCAAGAAATTATAATATTTCTGCCACACGTTCTGTTGGAGTGGACAAAAAGATATTATAATTATAAACTGTATATAATTACATAATTTTAAACTTAAAGGAAACATCAAAACAAAAGTATAGATTGAAATATAATTATTCGTTATGTACTGTATGCCGCATAGCGACCTTAAAACATTATTATACGCTGTAAATTAAAGTTACCATAATAAATAACAGAAACTATGTTAATGTGTTATGTTATGCCATAAGTCATAATTATACAGCAACTTTCGGTTTTGATATTAAAGCAACAAAAAAATACACACTACATACAATTATTGTAATTTATTTTCTATACTATTCTGCTAACATTTTGGTCCAAATAGTACAAAATATTTGCATATCAAATTATAAGTACTTAATATGTTACAGTATTATGCGCATTCACTGAATCTGCTTGAGCTTGTATTGAAGTGCTAGATTGAAACAGAATTATGGCTGTAACGATATGAACGTGATATTGTGATCAATCGGTACAGTCCTAGCTACGAGGGGAATATTATGAAGGGTTACACATACGGCTATGACGATATTGCTACATCAGATCCGATATATACATCGTTGCAGCCATACCTATATATTAAAGACCAATTATCAAGGTGTAACAAATATAAATTTTAAATAATATGTGCAAACATTGTTTAACATACGTACAAATAGAATTGACTTAACCGTTAATATACACATGATGATCAACACGCCTTTAAGGTTTTGGAACGTAATCCAGTTACATATATAAGGTCTCATATGTTCCCTGGGTTGATGAAGTATCCGATTTCTACTGCAATATCGTACGCTTGTAACTGGGTATATTCTATTCATACAATTAATGAAATACTAGTTCATCTGTTATACTGATCACATTTCTATAAGCCTCACTCAGCCGCAAATTTTAAGTCGGTAAGCCGAACAGTTTTGATTCCTGAACGAGAATTACGTAATCCATTGATCCCACCTTAGGCCACCTACCGCATGCTTACGACAGTTCGTACGATACTGTAGCGTTGTCCGCAACAAACAGTTGCTGCAGCCGCAAGTTTACCGGAACGGAACTTGTACTCGAAATATTTGTCCAGAACTGGCAGTTCCTGCATCATGAACTTTACCGAACGGAACTTGTTCCCAACACAGTATACTGGAGATTACAGGCTAGCATTGCAGCATCCTTAGATTGGGTGTTCACTTTTAGCTTGACACAGATTTGTGTAATACTTCACGAACTACAAGAATTGGATTATCCCATCATCATCAAAATTTCCGCTTACAGTTTTCCATTCAACGTTTCACGAAATACAAACGCATCCGATCACTATTATGATTGTGTCGTTTTATCATCATCAGCATTCATCCATAACCATTATCCGTTTGGTAATTCCACTATCCGATATTCCACACGACCACGCACACATGATGATAATAACCGGTTACCGTGGTCATTCCTGGTCAACCTCGCGAATTACTCACGTATCCAATTTCAGATCTGAGGATGGCGGGCCAAGAAAGACGTGCGAGAAGTGCATCACCGACCGACCGAGTGGGTCCGGAATCTCCCCCGGCGGAGGTGTCGAATGTCTAAGATACAATGAGAGATGAGACACTAGAGAGGAGCATTAGGATCACACTGCAGTAGACGAACAATAGACGGATCACTCCGTGCTCCCTCGATAAACTCTGCCAACGACAATCGCCCGTCGGCGTTCTTGTCCATTTGACGGAATATTTTATCGGTTCGTTTTTCCGGTGTCGATTCATCATCAGGCATTTTCATCACTGTGCCGACCATTTTGTAAATTGCCTGAAAAACACAAAATGTGGGTTTAGGAACGTGATAATAGTTTGAATGGTGTTACAATAGAGGGATAGCAACAGCCTGATACATTATATCTCTATAACATGTGGTATGCGAGGTTGTTGCCTATGGCATAGCATTCCTGAAGGGCTGAAAAACACAAGATGTGCAATGATACAAAAGACATGAACATGACATGTAGAATTTGCAAGCATTTTCATTCTGTAATTGACAAAATACAACATGGACATTTAGAGAGATGATAAATGATAATCAGCGTTCACATTGGACCCAAATCAGTACGAGCCAAAAATAGTGCCAAATGAAATTTCACTCATAATCATCATCAGTTAGTAAGGTACTGGAAAACACAGAAAGGGCATTGGAATCTGTCCTGGTACTGGAAGTACAACCAATACAATATACGCAGTGCCATTGTCATGGCCGACGAACACACTGATCCAAAAGCCTGAAATACACAAAATGAAATTAGAAAAAAGGTGCCAAATTATTATTATATCTTCACATGAAATTAGATTTAGAAACAAACATATAATTATTAGTTTAGTAACTTTAGCTCAGCTGAAGTTTGGCAGTTTCTTCATTCTGAAAAGAAAAGTATGAAAATTGATATGCGTAAGAGTACATACTTGTAAGCTGTATTGTCGGCTTGCTACTGAAATAGCCGAGTGCGATATAAATCCATACATGTCATAACCCATTTGAGATTAAATTACCGGTATTATAAGGATAAATTACATAGAAAATCGGTATAAAAATAGCCTATTTGGTTGATTATGCAACACACGATCTACAAAAGACAAAATATTGATAGGACTGCATGTTCTTTTGTAAATTAATTTATTTTGCCATCTCCCACACAAAACACTAATTGAATACGGTCATTGATCATCGTGGTTTTAATAGTTCAGTATACAAGGTTTCTTCAATTATCATACACTGTATAATTAATAATTAATTATTCCTATATTACAAGCATCATTACTGTGATTATTAAGGTTGCCATAGATATAGCCTTAGCCTTCTAGGAAATGTCGATCTTAATGAGTGTGATATATAGACCGAGTACTCGCGAGTAGAAAGTAACATACAATTACATTTTGTACCTTTGCAGATCAATAGATGTTCGAGGTAAATATTAAAGCAGACTGAAATGATTTCTTTCATAACTAACAAACACCGAATATCGTACTGACTCATGATCTCTAATTCTCTATACGTTCTGCTACAGTACACTGCTGTGTACGCTACTACGATCTGATACATAGTTCACTCGAGAGCAAATTGGATTTGCAACCTCATGGTCGGAGGTTCGAAGCACACCAGCGCCGATGTGAAAGACTGTGAAATGTGGATGCAGTCTCTGAATGTTTGTGTATGGGGCCAACTTTGGGCAAGACAGCCTAAGAATCTTCAAGTCGCACAATAAATATCAGTAACTAAGTGTTTCTGTGGTAGGACACAAATTTAAGTATAAGTACTACGTCATAAATACGTCACCACAATTGTCGTGAACATTTTTAGTGATATCCATAAAAGTACTTCAAATTCATTCATTCATACAACGCTTTTGCGATACAGTGATACCAATACCACCATATTCATGCTGTTCCACTCTTTCATATCAGATCAAAAACGGAGGCTTTTAGCACAAAAATAGCCCACGGAAGCTAATATCCCTGAATAAATAATGAAGATCTGGATAGTCCCTGATACCATATTCCAGATAATCTCATAGACGGGGACATATCGCCATCAATAATCAAAGCGAGGATGATGATATGTTAAAAGACTACATGTCTACATGGGGTAGGGCAGACGTGTCCAAATGGTATTTCGATTGGCCAATCTGGCCCACAACATCCTTCAATTCAGACCATGCTGTCATCAAAGTAAATTATTATAAAGCCACACTTACACACACAGTACATCACCTATTTATGAAACAGTTCCACTAGGTTCGTTACACAACTGCAGTACCAAGTGATGATAGGAAAAATGTCTTATTAACCATGATACCCAGAGAACAGCTAAAACACTTGAGTAGCAAACATGCCAGCCAGGGCATGAACCCATAACCTTTGGATGACGAATGCAATATGCTTGCAACTGAGCTATTCCTGCCTGAATTGATAATAAATACATGCATTTAAATACAGAACATTCCGAATTTGTTCATGTTGCCATGCAAGAATCTCGCAAAAGTGGGTTTGAAATCCTAAGGCGAGGAAAATCCCTGTTGAATGGTCAGAACCACTACAACATGAGCCCATGAGAAATGTTTCCGAACTTCCAATTCCTCTCATGACAAAATCTGATCAGTCACCGATGATCGTGCCGTGCGACGTGCGTATACATAATAATAATCTCAAGAATGATCACAGCATCATCAATATTACAACAGCGACCAGTGTATGATATATTGGCACCACCGGGACTAGACTATAATGGCAGGTTATTAGTATAAACCTAGGGGAACACCATCATCAATCACGCATTGTTTGCTAGGTACATTTCGCGCGGCTTAATTGCAATTACGAATCCTATTTTTCAGAGATGCAAACTAGTTATGTCCCTAAGGGGATTCTGCGTTTGTTGACATTGGCCAATGTACCACCATTGAGATTGTCGAGACAGGATATACGCAATCATACATTTCTTCCAGTGGTGTTTCGATCTGAGAAGTGACTTTATGTAAGGATGATATTTCACTATAATATGTATGATGTAATCCATATTAGCCTACTGAAGATTACCTACTTTATATAGCATAGAATTAATCGTTTCAATAGAAGGTTTAGACACAAAAGTCCAACTCTAGGAATCTCTCAGTTGTGCAACTGGCAGCTATTAAAGATCATAATAAAGGATACTATACACATAATTCCACATAAAAAGTAAAACATAAGAGGTTTGTGGCAAATGCAAACCTTACCCGCCCAAAGGCAGAGGTTTTATATCAAAGTTTTCCTTCTCCTAGATGGATTGCCTTCACCACATGCCCATCTCGCCCATGACTACCGTATTGTCAATCATCGTGATTAATCATGCATAGAGAAATCAAATTTTTCAGTCTCCCTCCGAATCCGATGACACGGGCTAAAAGCGCCGTATTCTCTCAACATCTTACGACAACACTGACGACCCAAGTAATCACACGACCCTGACCCCTCCACCCAGATCGTGCCTTTGTGAGATATTACAAAGTTCCATCATCGTTCCAGGCCACAAGTCTAGACCACAAGACGGATGAGGGTTAATTGACGCCGGTGCCGCCTCATAACTAGGTCACATATTGAGGTAATAGGTACATGTGGGAGGCATTAATCATCTCACGTGGCGTGATGTCTTAGCGTTTTGATTGAAGGGGAGGGAATGATCTAATGGTCTGACCGCACACAGCTTTTATTTAAATACGGTTGGGCTATAATCAAATAAGGATATGAACACATCTCTCGGATGACAAAACAAAGACCGAACGTTATCCGCACCCGTAACCGGAGTACCTGGAGGAAACCGCCAGAAGTGGATTGGATTTTCCTATCTAATCGTTATTTGAAGAAAGTGGGGTTCGTTCACATGTACAGTGTGTTACAAAACAACAACATTGAATACTCTTGACATGTACTACAGAGTAACAGAACTGAAAATACTTCACTGTACACAATGGTCACAGCTAGTGAACTGTGAACTGACGATTGGAGGCAGCTGATCACGGCAATCACCAGAAGTCAGACCCGACTTGATAGGACAAGGTGACAAGGTGAGTGAACTATGTCAATATAGTTCACGCTAGTCACAGCCACCTCGTAGATGTAGCCAAGATGAAAAGGATACAAGGTTACACAGCAGCGCCGACTATACATTGACGTCACACAATATTACACACCAAGTCATAATTCACTCCAGGAAAGGATACTTACGATAACGATCCAATATTTCACAGATAATGTTCCCCTCATAACGTGTTCGGTGTTCGCTTTGCGTAGGATAGAGTTAGCGTGGAACTATTTATACATACTCGATTACAGATATAGCCTAAGGATAAGTAGTGGTTATAATTGTGTTACTAAAATAGCGTAGGTAGTTGTATTAATACACATAGTGTAGAATTTAACGTTCCATCATCTCTTTGAATCGATATTGTGGTGAGTCGAAAGATGAAAGATGTGTATTTCTGTGTTGCACTTTTTTATGAGATACTTTTATGAGCACCAGAATCTAGAGATAGCATAAGCCAGTAAAAGTATCTGTATTTTCTATACTAGACTTGCTCTTCCATGTTTGTTTATGTTTACAAACATATACACATATTATTGGTTAGGTTATAAGAAAGCACTTTGTAACAGTCTAACAGTGCAAGAACGTGTAAGAACAGGAAGGAAAACATGTTCCTAGCTGCCACAGTTGAGGCACAAATTTGGAAGTACTGTTTATACTCGGTGAATGGTCAGCCATCAGCATGCAGGTAACAAACGCAGTGTACACAGTGATTCAGTGATTCAATGCACAGTGATTCCACATCCAAATACCTGACAGTCACGGGTCGCTTGAGGAGCAACTCTGGCGGTCTGGCCAGAATCAAGGGGAACGCTAACAACAACAAGAACACATCCAATGATCGTAGATTGTAGAAACAGTAGAATTTATCAAGCATGGCTGGATAGGCCTACACAACATGGTTTTTAGGGATTCACCAATTCAGAAGGCTCCACCGACATATGTTTACTGGAACTGGCCTTTCTGGTACTGGAATTTATCGCAACAAGTTCATGTTGATAATCTCTGGACATTTTACTACGGGCCATTTTATTGCGCCACTAACACCAATATGGTGATTGTCGCCTGAAGTGTTATGGCCATTATGCCCACTCGCTAATGTATCTTGCAACGACGCAGTATACACACGTTATAGTCATGTCAACATTCATGGTATTCAGTTATTCACACCCTGTCCAAACACACATATGACTTATTCATCTTGCACTAATGTGTACGCAACACGCGAATGCGTAAACTCAATTATTCATGCATATTCTTTGTCGTAAATAATAATGGTGTAACTGTAAAACCATTACTGCTATAATTCCCCTAGGGCGAAGATTTACCATTTACTTAATCTACTTACAGTATTCTCCATGCACGTTTGTTTGCCATTCATAAGTTTGTCACCATTAGCAATTTCATTACACACTCGTATATGAATCGGCGCGCCGTGCTCCGGTGTACCGCTGTACTCCGATTTCTCCTGCGGTAGTGTAGTACTACAGTATACAGTATTATAACAGCATCAGATTGTAATATTCTTGGAGCATTTATCATAATACGGTACTTTACGGTAATATATTGACTATTGATTTTATCTGTCAAAACATTCAGAAACAAAATGGCGACGATGTACAATAAAATGGTTATTTCTTTTGCAAAATCGTTTTTCAGCCAATTTTAGGCATGATTCCACTAATAACAGCTGTTAGGAAGATGTAACTAAGTCTTCCTCATGTCAGACTTATGTAATATGTGTGTAGTATGATTAAAGAACCGGCTTACATACATAAACCGGCAAAATCTTACAAACCTGCAACCAGGAAATGACTAAGTGTCGATCTAAAGGCCAGTATTTTCCTAGCGCTTGTATTGTCATTTTGGGATGGAATTGAACTTAGAATCACGGAGAATACATTGACACTAAAGAAAAGAGAAGACTGCAGGGGTTGGTTTATAATATTTTCTTGTAAAAATTGTAAAAATTAACTTTTTTTTCATTTTCAAAAATAAATAATTAATTGCTAATTTAGGATATTTACGGCATGGTACCCGGAGCACCGCGCGACGATTCATATATTATACAAGCATTTTCGTGAAAAGCCGCATTTATATAGAAAATCTAACAAAGTTAACTATGTAGACACATTAACGTTAACTACTAACTAGTGTAAACTCAAATGTCTCATGAGCCACGAGAGCGAAGCCACATAAGATCTTAGTAGAGGTTCTAAACATGGCTTAAGCTACACCTGATTACATATATAGAAACAGAACGTGTCTATTAAAGTGGACATAATAAGCATTTACTGGAGACCGCGTCTTTAGTACCACATCCATTACACGTACCTCACAGTACTATTCAATTATAGGACACCGGAGAATCAAGATGTGTCGGAGACGGAGAAATACGAGTCTGCGACGCGCGTGTTTACCCGCGTGTCCTGAGGGCGGCCAAGTGAATTAGTGACCGACCTACCATCTGTATCGCGTGATATAATGGCTGGACACAGATCCGAGAGACCGAAATGTCCGCTATAAATACACCCGACCGTGATGGATGGCGAAGGAACATGAACTATCCATTGAACGCATTTATAACATGAAACTACGGCCAGTTTCAAATTGTAGACCACACGCAATGTAGACATACATAAGGAAGAACCTGTAAGTGTTCGCCAATCATGGGTAATTTTGTGATAAATGTATTTAATTACTGGCTTAGACATGCTGGAAGATCAGACGTCTCATGTTCAAATGTAACATTTCATTTAGAATTAAGTTTACAGTTTATGTTTAGTATGATGGGGTTACCAGCTTAGAGTTAGTGTAAGCAACTTTGATCTGACCTTCGCACATCATCTAAAAGAGCAGCCATTTTACTAAAGCCTCCTAACCATTCACTGGTGCCACAATGATGTCCTACCCATCAAGGACATATCGTCGGAGATCACCTACAAGTGCTCTTCCATTACACATTATAAATTTCAACCTCTCAGCAAATTATTACTGCCATCATAGATTCAAGATGTAATAATAGAGGTATAATAGTAGGATCCAGATGAGTAATGGATCCAAATTACTGGCAATTACACAAATCATAACAACACAAAAAGGGAATAAAATTGGACTGCCACAAAATATATACAAAATGCTTATTAGCAGTAAAACATCATGCTTTGTATCGGTTTGCTTTGATCTGGCAAATCACCACTTTATCGTCATTCCTTTCGTACTGGGTCATCTCTAAATTATGAGAAACAAATGTCTGGGTAACTGGACTGACGGCATTCGCAAACATAAATCAACAGTTCCATACGTCGGACGGTACATATCGGACGTGGCTAATTACAATACATCAGCGTTATCTCACATATTTATTGTATAAAGTAACACCTCCACCTACGTAAGTCGTACGCTACTACAAGTGCGTACACATAGCTATGACGTGGTACCTATGAATCATGCCACGTAACTGTCTGACGCTGTTACCATTGTTATGAAGTGTGTGCGTATACAATAGCTCTTTATATCTGTTGGCAAAAAACGTTACCTATGTCAGTATGTCATGAACAAATAACACGGAATTGTTCAATGGACTATCAAATTGAAGACAACTAACAGCTTCAGTAACAAGAAGGCAAGAACACTAATTCTCATGACAGGGAAACCTAAGACAACCTTAAAACCTGAGACAAACTAGTGATGTAGCGGCTTCAAGACAGCAACTGATCGAAAGTCGAAACCCACTATTGTCCATGGAATTCAGGAATGTATGTTACAAAAACTGTGCGTCCATTGGTATTAATTAGCATTAGTAATGAGGGAATTGTACACAGATCTCCCAAGCACTGTAACTAATCAAAGATAATGTGTGTGACTCAGGCACAGCAGACTTTATGATGATGAACTCAAAGCACTTGGCAAAAAACAGTAAGTACTCGTAATAAAGTTAGCGTAGTCACAGTAATGGTCTGTCTGCGTTGGTACAATGTCGTCTTATGTCACTCGCAAATGTTGGTTTATCCTTTATGTTTGTGTTTCATTACTGTTTGAATAGAATCACTAGTCTAGTCGATCTATAGTATAGACCAGGGGTGGCCAATTAGATTTTCCCGCGGGCCGGATTTGGATCATGCAAAATTTTTTAATACGCATAATACTAAGATGCCCCCAAAACACTCCTATATTATTATGTAGGCGTACGCCAAGACAGTAGTTTATTCTCGCCAAAAAATCTCAAGTTTAGACAGTATGCTCAAATGCCGAACGCCAACCATAAGCCAATTTTGTTCTTCGAAATGTTCGCTATTATAAAATGTCACATAGGCCTATC
>WNLI01175429.1:0-13962 GCA_025802215.1 Wirenia argentea | reverse complement strand
GCACTCAGGGATTGATTGAACTAGATGATGCCACAGTTCGCTGGCTGCACAATGTCGACCTCCCGGTATAAACGTACGTGGACAATTCGCAACGTATCCACTTTGCCTTCACACGAACGACGACGACTGTACATCACTAATTGGTGACTATTGTTGGATTACAGAAATAATTATACACTAATTACCGACATACATACAAGGTTTTATGTAATCTTCTTACTATCATATTGATTTGCGTATAAATATTAAATACAGAATCCATAATCTGTGAACTTTGAAGTAAGAAACCTTAATGAGCAATTTTCTTTGTAGTGATTCTGTAATATTGATTCTTCTTCTTACAACTCATTGATCCGGTATCTACGTTATGCAATCTTGAACTGTAACAATGTACATAGATTCAGTGATGTGAAATGTATGATAGTCACGTCACAAGATTGGCTTTGGCGTTTATACTACAGAAATTTGTATACCAAATTGATGGGAACCAGCATGCACCTAACCAAGATCCCGACTGAGCCGATTTTTCTGGCATTCCTCGGCCCACAAGAGCTTTTACACTGTACAGAAAACACAGTCAAATCAAGCCGAGACTGAAATGATGCTGTAAATGCAACCTTACATTTGGAGAGTGATAAAAGTGATCTTGAATGCTAAACATTCTACTTCTTCATGTACACTTTGTTCAAAAAACAGAAAATTATTGTCAATTAATTATAATTTATTTTACTATTGTCATTTTATGGACATGGGCAGGATATTTCCATCTTCCATGACGTAACTCAATGACAGCGGAAACGAGCCAGCAGTATTCCTATGAAAGCTACCCAGTCCCGCGATGCTCAATATAGCCACTGAACTAGTGACGGAAAGCAGGAGTAAGTTCTTTAAAAAGTTCACCAGGTTGTATAGATTCACCTAGAAAACCTAACCTAACCAGGAGTAAGTTCTTTGCCCAAGAGACAATAACACAGGAAAAAGCCACACCAACATTTGCCGCGGCCCAGGCTTGAACCTGGAACCCAGAGTTCTCCAGCCGAGCACTCTACCACTGAACTACTGCCCTTTCGCCCTCTTTCAATTAGACAGCTAATCAGAAGTCAATTAGACAGCTAATCAGAATACACTGAATACTTCCGGAGAAAACTCCCCTTGTTCGGTTGTGTATTTGGAAAGGTCATATTACGGGACTAGAGTTCAAATAAAGTTACTATAGCTCAATACTGGACTAATTAGCGCCCTGGGAAATATGTGGCCATTGACCTATGCAAGAGCTCCCATTGATTCACAACAAGTTACTCTTTTATACTCCGCAGTCTACGCTACGTAATAAACAACGGTAATTGATTAAATAACATATGTATACGCTACATAATAAACAACGTAATTGATGATGAAATAACAACGTATAGTACGGTGAAAGCGATACTAATTATATTTGTCTGAGGAACAATAACAAAAACAATAATTTCTCTACCATGTATCATAACGTGCCAAATAGATTAGTATTTAGTAAGTTTATCATTTCCAAAAGAATGTATTGTGATTGTCCATTGTGGCAACTAGTTTTGTTCCAACGCCGAGTTTCGTAGCACCTCACAAGTTTTTGATGCAACCATCGACCACTTTTGTAGTAGGTCACACGTTTTGTTGCAACTGCTACCAACTTTTGTAATAAAGAGATACAAGACACAAAAGAGATTGTCTGAACAGTTTTACTCAATCAACGCCTGTATACATACTGCTGGTCAAAAGGAAAAACCCACAAGATTGTCTGGACAGTTCTACTCAGTGAACACCATTCAGATACTGCTGATCAAGTAGCAAAAGACATGAAATTGTCTGAACAGTGCTACCCAATGAAGACCATGTGGATATTGCTGGTCAAGAGGCAAGATACGAGATTGACTGAACAATTCTACTGCGAACACTATGCATATACTGCTGGTCAAGACTCACGTCATGATTGTCTGAACAGTTCTACTCATGCAGATATTACTGGTCACAAGGCAGGACAAGATTGTCTGAAAAGTTCTACCCAAAGAACACCATCCAGATGCTGCTGGTTATGAGACAAAACATTTCAAATTGTCTGACCAGTACTAATGAACACATCACACATTGTCCGATCCATATATCAAGGTCACTGGTCAGACGACAGACCGATATCACCATTACTCACCATCATTCCTAATACAATTTCACTACCTTCCAAAAGACAAATCATTCCTATAGGTTTATTTATGCATCCTACTCGCGCTAAGTATAGGTCAGCCTTCCAAAAGACAAATGATTCGTATAGGTTTATTTATGCATCCTACTCGCGCTAAGTACAGGTCAGCCATTTTGGTTTCAGTGTTTCTACGCCTATGAATCAGTCTTATATATAACCCGGGACATTGATTCCCCGAATTGCCTATGTACACGCTCTGCCTGTGCGGTACACTGCGTATGGGCGCGTACGAGCGTGTACGGGCTACCCGCCTTAGTCCCATGCCACTAGTGTATATATTTGCTATTTATCCCGTTTGGTTGCCGAATTGCGACAGCGCGGCGGCGTCAACGCTCGCGTATCTCACGGCTACGCTCCCTTTCACTGGATCAATGACAATAATTTGGCCAATCCATAGCTCGTGAAATCGCCTATTGACATCCTGTTGATGTACTTTGGTGGTTACTGGCAATACGGCCCATAGACATTCTATGTTGGTTGGATTCGGTGGGATTCGTATACCAGGGGGCAAAAGAAAGTAGCGGCCCATAGACATTCTACGTTGGTCGCATTCGGTGGGATTCGTATAGGCCTATACCGTGGGCCAAAAGAAAGTAGCGGCATATTTTCAATTCCAGTATAATGTCAAGATCATAGCTAGTAACACATATACGGTATCTGTAATATCTACATTTCATCTCTCGGATGCATAATATACAAAACTGAGGTGCTATGTTTTCACCCTCATCTTGCATGACACATACCATGAGACATGTGAAAGATCCTGTTGGCTGCTTTCGTAAAAAGGTCAGGCATTTTACCATTTTACCATTTATTTGTGTTTCAACATCATCATTTTCACTTTTCTTTGCACATACATGTGCCTGTATCTCAGAATGTATGGGTGCACAGGATCCTGTACCATTCTGCATGCAGTCTATGTCCAACATGGAATTTCTAGTATCAAAATATGCCATCCTACCACGTTGCCCGCACTAGCACTCTATATGTGTCACGGAGTGCTGTCATAGCATACAGTATTAAATAAAATAAATAAATATGTGCATTTGGTATACCGCACTTTCACGTTTGCCCACGTTGCCATGGTACAGGGGTCTCAAATGCGGGTGGAAAGCTCAGGAAAAATCCCCGAAAGTAATGGCCTCGAACCCGCGCCTCTCGCATGAGAGTCCAACGCTCTAACCACTACACCGTGAGCCCACAATATAAATAGTACATGACCATTTTGTCTCCTGAAAATAATACGAGGAAGAAACCAACCAAGGAAACATGACGTCTTTTTTTGTTAGGCTTTTGGTTAAGCGCCCATTTAATTCCATTGCGCTTGATAACGCTATGGTTCTTCATTTATACCCGAAATCACTTTAACATAAAAAGACGTCATGATTCCTTTTTGGTTTCATTCTCATCGTATTATTTCCGTAGTGATAAAATGGCCACGTACTATTGAAGAGGAGCATCTTTTAACATCTTCTAAAAATCGGCATAAATAGAGCTCACCCTCTATAGCGTAAACAGTTTTTATTTTCATTTTTATATTTTTCTGATTATTTTGACATCAAAAGTTTGCCGTTACACGAAATTTTGACCTCTATTGCTAAAAGTATGGCCTAAATAGCTGAATAAGCATACATAATCATTCATATTGTTCTTATTCCATATTACCTTGCTAGGCGAGTGTCCAGCCGTAGACTTTGAAAGCAAGATGTACAATGAAAGTCTTGATGTCCTCGTGCACCACATCCGACCTTTGCGGAGAGTTCCCGGCATCATTCTTGAGCAGTCATACCTAAACAAGATGGCCGACGGATTGAAGGCGCTCGAAACACTCTCACTCTCTAAAGGTTTGGATATTTATCTACAGTACTTGTATGAATCAGACACAGAGTCCATCAATCAGAGTTCTCGCAGAGATCACGGTATGATACTCGATGGGCTGAAGGCACTCGATACAATCTCACTCTCTAAAGGTTATTTAGCTACTTGTATGTGAATGATAGACTATAGCGGGTACATTGATCTTTTTGGAGAGGTTTGATTCTCGAGCAGTCTTCCTAAACAAGATGGCCGACAAGTTGAAGGCACTCAAAATACTCTCACTCTAAAAATGTATCCAAAATCCTGCCAACGTTTGGTGGTTTTCTCGAGGCACTCTGGGGCGGGAATAGCTCAGTCGGTTAAAGCATTGGACTACCACCATTCAGTTGGTACCCAGGGTCGTGGGTTCGAATCTCGGACTGTGCGATCAGCGTTTTATCTGAAAATTGTTCCGAGTGATTTCTCGGTGTTCTGTAGGTGAGAGCACGTTTCCTTAGCCTCAGTTTACCAAGCGTGTAAAATTGGTACTGGTCGTATATTCATCTTCAAGAGTGGATGTATGGGTTGGGGAGTAAGGTCGTGCAGCTATTACGCGCAGAGGTCTTACGGCACGGCGAAACTCTACCGCTGGTGACATCTGATTTAACGAGCGGTACATAAGTTTGGCCCTTTACTTTTACTTTACTTTTTACTCCTCGTGGGAAATGCAACGTTTGGTTTCAGGGCAGCATTCACCACTGTATCGCAACACCGACACACAGCTAAGAGTCATAGTGATTCGCCAAATCTGACATTTGCAACCTTGTGTCTCATTCCGGCATGTAGATCAACTTCTAACCATTGTCTTACCATCTGTCCCTATCTTGAATGTCTGTACTGTCTATCCCTAATTCAAAAAACTATTTGATTGCAGAAGGGAAGATATACCATCCACTGAACGAAGACGTCCCATCCGTCTTCATGAGTTACCACTGGGACATGCAGTCACGCATCGATGACATCAAACAGGCCCTCACGAACTGCGGCATCACATGTTGGGCTGACGTCACCATGACATCACAACGGGGTCACAGCAGTATGAGTCACCGTAGCAACACCACCACTCATGACCCAGAGACATTACAGACGCAAACGCAGAGAAACGTGAAAGCGGCCGCGGTCGTTGTCTCGTGCATTACACCTAAATATCTCCAGTCTGATACCTGTCTTAGAGATCTGTCCCTCGCAGACACTCTACACAAACCCATAGTTCCTATAATATTGCGCTTTTCGCCGCTCGAGGGAGCTCCGCCACAAGTCAGAAAGATTCTCTCCCGTTATACCTGCCACGACCTGAGTAACGACCGACTGTTCAGACAAACTCTCCCGCAGGTTATTTACAGAATTAGAAAGATTGTGCTAAAGACAAAACACCCTCTGCAATAGAGAATTCTATTCTCACATATTCATAGTATTGTCACCACTGAGTTAATACCTCGTAAATCAATTTTTGATGACATTGTCATTTTTGATGGTGGTTGATATAGTAACCACTGTCTCAATGACAGAAACGGCATGTCAAGACTGCATATCCTGTTTATTGCTTATGGGTCTATCAGGAAGCTAGTTTTAACCCCATGTTTGTGAGAAATAAAAGATTTTGAGAATTTTGCACAATCTTGTGCCAAGTTGTACGAGGTTGTGAATTTAAATTTATTATTAAGCATTTACACTTACAGCAACAGTATAATGTACAGATTCAATTTTTTTCTGTATTATTTGCACATAACACCAGCATACTAGTGCACATCCAGCTTGGGCCACCTTTCCTAGTTGGACCAAATTTTCTGTCAATATAATTGACTTTACATTAGGCTACATAAAACGTTGGTTGATCGCCGAACTGTTCCGGAATTGATCATGTAAACACAGCTTTAGAATTCCATGAATGTATAGTATGCGTTTAGTATATAGGCTTATCTGTTCTTACTGTTTAGTCACAACAGTGACATGCAACGATATAGAAGTAATACTATGAAGATAGTGTATTGCGACTATTATCCTATTTATTTGTTAGTGAAAATTGCTTTGATATCGTCACAATTTTCTTGATAATAATCGTTAAATGTTTATTACTGTATTTATGTTTAATGTCAGGCTATATTGTTAAAAGTATTTTATGTGTAATTTTAGTGTTGTATTGATGATGATTTTGTAAGTTTTGTTATATAGGCTATGTATACACTAGAAATACAGTATGGTAGATATTTGGCATTTCCGGAACGAGTTCTGAGAAAAATTATGGTGTTGTGATATTTATACTATTATAATGTTACACTGTACGGTACACACTATTATAGTATGTACTTTTGTACTTTGTTGGACTTTTATATTTTGAATGTCAATTGTACTATTGTAAATTTTTTGCATAATCTTGTGTAATTATTATGTACTTGATACTAATGTCAGAGTATACACTTCTTTTACTATATCCATTTCTTATCATATACCTAGCCCTGTCCTAAAGTATAGTAGACCTTTAGAGTAGCAGCTCTACACTAGTGTTACACACCGATACGATTTACACCTATTAACAGTATTCTTAATTTCTTATTATATTAAATATTTTATAAACAAGAAACAAATATAATATAATATTAAATAACATACAGTATTATTTTTCATTTACTTGAGTCTTGCAGTGTGGAGGAGTATCTTGAATGCTTGTATAAACATTAAACAACATTTATTTTATCCATATATTAGTAGGCATAATTGGCAAAATACACTCAAACTGGTCAACGACTCAACAAGTAGGCCGACTAGGCCCTATAACTGCCTATATCCATCCAAGTAATATTTTGCTCATTGGATCCTCGAACCCTAGAACCGTGGAACCTCAGATTCAGTCATCCTTATTACATGCATATTACTATACTAATTTGACAATAAATACATTGCATAGCATGGGACATAATTTCATAATAAATACATTGCATAGCATGGGACATAATTGGATAATAAATACATTGCATAGCAAGGGACATAATTTGACAATAAATACATTGCATAGCATGGTGGAGGGGAGACGGGAGAGTTAGTGAGAGTGGAGAGTTTGAAAGAGAGATGGAGGGGGGGGGGGGTGTATCTGAATGGATTAAGAGGAGGGGAGGAGGAAATAGTCTGAGCGGATTGGACGAGAGAAAGGAGCGAGGGAGGGATGGAAGAGTGAGGGTCATATGGGAAGAGAGGAGAGCATGTCGGGGAGGGGTGATTTTTAGAACGGGATGCCTAAACTCTTGATCAATGATTTAGTGCTATTATACAGTATATTTTTTCTGATCAGAAAGGCGCTGTTACAGTAATTTCGACCGAGCACGAACACATTTCTGGCTGTATAATGGCGTATAGGCTTATCTCGACAAAATGCCAACCTCGTTGGGACGGTTGAATAGGATTTGGTTTTCGATGCCATAATATGCGGTTCGACCACACCACACTCACGGATTCATTCGAGCCGTCTGTGCTGGAAAAAAGACCGTTCTTTTAAATTTCGCGATGTAGGCCTAATGGTTAATTCATAGAAAATTCCGCACACGCCGCGCTGGTCCTCTGTAACGGCTCACATTTGACCCCGACATGAAGCCAAAGTTGGTCTAGACTCTAGAGGCAAAATTTTATAATTTTTTCTTCCGTATACTTATATAACATCTCGCGTGGATTTGTGAAAACAGTCTACTGTAGCCTATACAAACTGAACACACCCACCACTCCACACACCCACTAGTCCACCCACCCACCAGTCCACACACACACCAGTCCACACACCCACCAGTTCACACACCCACTAGTCCACACACCCACCAGTTCACGCACTCACAAGTCCACACACACCGACCAGACCACATACATCCACCCTTCGATCAACACACCCACCAGTTCACACACCAACCAGTCCACACACCCACCAGTCCACACCCCCTCCAGTCCACACACCCACCAGTCCATGTACTCACAAGTCCACACACCCACCAATCCATGTACTCACAAGTCCACACACCCACCAGTCCACACACCCACCAGTCCACAATCCCACCAGTCCACACACCCACCAGTCCACGCACTCACAAGTGCACACACCCACCCGTCTACACACCCACCAGTCCACACACCCACCATTCCACACACACACCAGTCCACACACCCACCAGTCCACGCACTCAAAAGTCGACACACCCACCAGTCCACACACCCACCAGTCCACACACCCACCAGTCCACACATCCACCAGTCCACACACCCACCAGTTCACACACCCACCAGTCCACGCACTCACACGTCTACAAACCCACCATGTACCAGTCCACGCACTCACAAGTCCAGACATCCACCAGTCCACACAGTCACAAGGCCACACACCCAACCGTCCACCAGACCACACATATCCACCAGTCCACACACGCACCAGACCACGCACGCATGCACCCACACCCCCTCACACACACCAGTTCACACACCCAGCAGTTCACACACACGCCCTCCAGGCCACACCCACCCACCCGTTCACATACACCCGTCCACCCACCGTCAGTAAACTCGTCACCATGTAGTCACCAGTCCACATACGCACCCGTCCATTCATCCATAATTTTCGTAGGGACACGAAGCGTAGGCTACTGATCAACTCTACGGTAAAAGCAAATTTGACATGTGGCATAATTATTTGGCATGTGGCAAATACAATCATGGTATGTGTAGGCATTATATCACCGTAAGTAGTCGCATTTTTCCATATAAAAATTAAGTCTGATTTTTACATATAAAATATTATGTTGCTTCCCCGAAAGTCCATTCATAATATTGGGTAAAAATATACTACTATAGCCTACACATGCAAAACAAGAAAGAACTTACTGCAACATTAGCTTTGCTTGACTATGTGGTGTGTGGTGGTGGCGGTGGTTGTTTGTGGTGGTCGTGGTGGTGGTAGTAATGGACTCAGTTTGCACGGTGGATGACTGTGAGTGCATGGTGACTGACTGTATCGTGTAGCCTAGTGACTGACTATAGGCCTATGTGTGGTGGCTGACTATGTGTGGTGGCTGACTGTGTGCGGTGGCTGACTATATATGACATTGTGTGGTGTCTGACTGTGCGGTGTGGTGGCTGACTGTAGTGTGGTGGCTGACTGTGTGGTGCGGTGACAGACTGTGAGGCGTGGTGGCTGACTAAATTAGTGAATGTATTCGGTTCAATTACCAAAATTAGCAATCCGTGTATTGGTGGTGGACTGACGGTAGCTCTGAGCTGACAGTGGCGAGCGATGAGTGCATGTGTATATCGGTATCACTACAGTATGTCGAATTTCTTGTATGTATAATATTGGGGTTGGTTGGTTGCTTGTTTGTTGTGTGTGTGGATTTTGTTATTGTTTTTGGGGGAAGCAACATTTTTTATATGTAAAAAATCATCTATACTTAATTTTAATAGCATATTGTAGCCTACGTATATTTATAAATGAACTACATAAAATAGCTATGATACAAATATAGACAATAGAGACTCGAACCTGAGCTTGATGACGGGATTGGTCGATTCGAAGTTTTCAGGTCGTGTGTGCGACGAGCACATTGTCCATGATGGCGTCTCGGAGTTCGCAGGATCGTACAGTTGCATGTACACACCTTTACATTCTTCTTCCGACCTGTATTGTATCATTTATGTAGCAATTATACACCGCAACATTTTCCTATGTGTAAAATGATACACACGCCACATTTAATACGTTCTTCAGAAAGTATATATAGCGAAATGTAGATCAAATCGGTGACGTGCCTATATGTTTGACAGGTATCAGGCACATCTGGATTAGCCTAATCAGATGAACGATGGTGTTACAAAAGGTGCGCTTCTTTCTTCATTGATATTTCCGATGTTCGATAACGACATCACAGACAAAATTACGCGACGTAGACTAGCCTATACATACTGCTATATTGATAAGCACATTGCGTGCCACGGACATGTAGTCTATAATTTCATTATTATCGTATATTTTGCCATATAGGATTGTTGACAGTGCTGTACCAAAATTTAACATAGGACATTTTTATATTACACCTTGCATGAACACTAACCTGCCGGTACCAGTGTCGTTTGCGGGAACATACCGGAATTCTTCGTAAAAGAACAAGGCGCTCCACACGGCCAGGCCAGAGAAACCCTCAGGGTCCACCTCAAGTGTGACGTTACAGTCGATGTCCCTGTTCAGGGTCAGCGTGTATTGGTCTTCACCCTCCGGTTGATCACTCAAGTCGTCCCACCTGAGATACACCCCGTGGGCCTTGTACGTTAGGGACGTCCCGGAGCCGCACAGGTCCGACAAAATGTCTGTCAAGATGGACACATTAAATAATTTTATAAACTATAGGTTTAGTTGCATACAGTGCGTCTGCTGAGACCGGATGGTCGTGATTGAGTATTAAAACGATTGTCATTTGCGGTTTTCTGACTCGGTAGATGAGTGCAGTGGTATTCTATCTACTGTACATTATTCTGTCTACTGTACATTATTCACTAAAAAATACTGTAAATGCACAAACCGAATCAATAGTTCAGAATTTGTGTTTCAAAATCACATTTGCGTGTGGGACCACATATTTTCACCGATGTGGTCCACATACTGTATCTGGATCATCTCGTGTTTAAATTGAGGTATCACACCAATAGTCGCCTATATATACAGTATATATACGGAACAGCAGTGGGGTCGTTGTTAGTGGATAGTGGATAGGGTTTGGGACTTAATTACATTTCCTCAGCAAGATTCATTGATTTCTGATAATACTTCTTCTCGACTTGTCCTCCGACAGCATGGGAATAAAGTGCATAAATATTCTCTAAAGCCACTTAGAAAACTAAAAAATAATCCGTATGTGACAAGGCTATAGGAAAGACTATAGGGTAATGAAAAATTAACTAGGGAAAAATACACAATAGGCCCCTACACATTATAGCGTAGGCTAGACTTACGTTTTGCTATGTTATCCGCGTTGACTTCAGAGGTTGCAAAAACAGCAATGACTATTAGAGTCAACGACATAAAATTCATTTTCCACACCAGGATGATATTTACAAAAATAATTATATATCTTCTCAAGAATCTATGTATAATATTATGTCCATTTTTTCTTTGATGAAAATCTTTGTTGTAAAAGACCACGTAAAGTTATTAGGCCTATACCAGTGTACCGTTTGCTTTAGTATTATCGTATTGTATACAATTTAACTTCGAACGTCAATCAATTAGACCTATAATTAGGCCTGGCTACTTTTTGGTTCAAACCTATCATGTAAGTTTCCTGAATGTTTATTGGTACTTTATACTATAGGCTATACCTATCATAACACTGGTAGCCATATGATGTATGTTCACAATGTAGGCCTATGGGTAACGTTTCATAATGGGTGTGGATATATTAAAGTCATGCACTAGTCAATATTCAATATATCCACATTATCGATTACTTAAGTTATCATAAATCATAAGAAATTCCACTCCAGTACAAGTATTGCCAGCAATGCGTACATGCATACACAATGCCATTCAAATTTAGACACCATTTAAATAATTTAATGTACAGCTTTATCTATTGACAGCCAGTAAGTCAGGTTGACAGATTGGTTTTTAATGGCATCTCCATGACAAATTCCTGGACACCTTTTCTTTGATCGTTTCTGAACTGTATTCAGGTAGGTAATAGAGACAGGTGATCATTTTACATGACAAAATAAACACTAGGCTACATTGCTTAATTTAAGTGCGTACCACGGGATCATATGTTGATCTAAGATTCACTCAATAATAATACCGTGCATGTCGAAGTAGGCTTAGGTATATTATGCAACGTGTTCATAGTTTGCATAATGTTGAAAGTTCTAGAGGTGAAAGTGGTGGTATTGGTGAAATTTGTGAAATTGGCGAAAGTGGTATACGTGGTGAAGGTGGTGAAAGTGGTGAAGGAAATAAAAGTGGCGAAAATGAGGAAAGTGGTGAAAGAGGGGAAAGTGGGGAACGTGTTGAAAATCATGAAAGTGAGTCAGGAGTCAGTTACAAAAGTTGGTGTTGCGCTGAAAAAAGCTACATATCCCCAAATTAGATATCGTATGTTGTTGATGTTACAAGTGCGATACACGCAGAGTGTCTCATGTTTCTTATTGATATCTACACACACAATGACATTGTGTACAACAAGGTTATCTGTACATGTACAACAATGTTATTTAAGCCTACTACAAACCAAGACTATTTTTATTTGGTAAATTTGTTATATATATTAATTAAAGTAAATGAACACCAATTAATCTACTATTACT
Organism: Wirenia argentea; assembly: GCA_025802215.1. NCBI lineage: Eukaryota > Metazoa > Mollusca > Solenogastres > Pholidoskepia > Gymnomeniidae > Wirenia > Wirenia argentea. Next base: position 1,556 of record WNLI01175429.1, on the reverse strand, counting down.
AATCACTTTTTACGTATCAGTGCCCATGCATTCAAGTACAAATAACACGATTGGGCAAATTTGTACATAACTTAGGTCGACACAGACAACCGACCTCGTAAATGTTCGAACGCAAGGGACATGTTTCATTTGAGTGCTTTAGCATTATATCTCCTAATATTCTTCCATTTTTACGCCCACACTCGAATAGTTCACAGTGAAATGTTTTATAGAAAAAAGTAGACTAACAAAGTATTATGTAGGCCTACATTAGAAAATACAATTGTCCAAAGTTCTATAGTTCGTCTCGTAAATTTAAATGAACGCGTCCGCCTTTAGTAGTTTTCTTCTTGAGTTTTTTAGTAGCAATTTCCTTCTCTAGTTTCTCCTTCTCGAACGCCTCCTCTCTCACTCTCTGCTTGTCACGTGACACGGCTGACGTCACTTCCTGTTGGAACTGCGTGATGAGATTCTTGAGTCGCGTGGATTCGTCCACCTCGATTGTGGTCAGCCCTCCTGAGGAAGAGAAGAACGACAATACAGACAATGTATCATAATAGAAGGTAGCCTAAACTAGTGTATGACCGACACTAATTGATGTCGACATGGGATGGTGCCTGTCCGACCTTACTCAATCTGCTCAACACCTCCTGGGCAACGTACAGCTATTCGACTGATAGTTGACCGGCAAAGTTGTAACCTGTCCTCTCACCCTTGCATCGTCGTGATGCATTTCCATAAAAGTCTACCACTGATATTACCATGGCCGTTCCTTCTCGGAGAATATTCCAGGAACGATGGATTTACTATTGACGCCCTTCGACAGAAGGCGATATTATATATTTAGAACGGCATGATCATCAGCGTAGGCTATACAATAAAAATGGAACACGACACCATCAATGGTAATTGAGTCGATGTGTCCTTGAGTAACGTAATCTGGCAGATCATTAATGCATAACCTGAATAGTAATGCTGATATTGGTTCTCCCTGTTTCACACCTGATATATAAAATGGTTAACAATGATAGGCAATGTCGTGTATTATTTTTGATTACACAAAATGGCTTTTCACGGTGTTGGCCTTAATACTGACCAAGTCACAATCGCGTTTTCTCTAGGAACGTTCTCTCCTGTGTGAAGTTTGTGACATTGGTTTTACTATTGCCAGCTCCTTGTAGACGACGTTCCGATAAACCTCTAGGGTATTGTCCGCCATATTCGGTCAGTTTAGTTAAATTCAGATTATAAAGCTTGATCATCAAGATGTTATTATATGAATGATACATAATAGTATCGGGATTACTTCATAAACTATTTTTTAGTGTATGTGTATCAGTAATACTATCAAATTCACAGTATGTTGCGAACTATTACCATTTTAAAAGCGTAACATGGGATACGTTAATTCCAGACAGGGGTCCGCTATTTCCAGACAGGGGTCCGCTAAGTACAGACAGGGGCCCGCTAATTCCGGACACTTTCCGGAAAATAGTATATATTGATTACACGTGTTTGCCAATCATTCTATTGTGGTAGGCAGTAGGTAGCGCAGTTGTAGAGAGCTCCGGTCCCGG